>JANAVB010009592.1:1017340-1100432 GCA_029216955.1 Iris pallida
GGGTCAACCGATCGGGGGCTTCTACGATCTCTTGGACTCCTGGACCCGTTCCCATGGGCATCATATCGTAGCAGCAGCTGGCATTTGGGTTCTTTGGAAAAATAGGAACAAATTTCGATATGAAGGGTGCCAACTTTCCCCTCCTCAGCTGTACAGAGAGGTCATCAGACAATGCTTCAAAGTGAAGAGGCGTTGCTCTCACGTCTCCAACTCGTTCTGGGAGGCCCTGGCCTAGGCCGCTTCTTCCCTTCCTTTTGCGTGCACGTATCGCTCCTTTTGTTTTCTGTATTTTGGTCGCGTTAGCGCGCTTACTTGTATAGGCTTCGGCTTTTTGCGCCTTTTTTCTTCAATAAAAGTCCGGTTTCCTCAAAAATATATATATATATATATATATATATATATATATATATATATATATATATATATATATATATATGTATATATATATATGTATATGTGTGTGTGTGTGTACTTATCCTCACCAGTTCACTATGATCCCTCACTCTTGCAGGAAACCAAGTCCTATACCCTATCTCTCTGAAATGCCCTCATGCTCCCTCATTCTTGCAGGAAACCAAGTCCTATACCATGTCTCCCTGAAATGCCCTTCTGCATATAGGGAATGATCACCCATCTAACCTACTGCCAAAGGGCACTCCTGTCTATAACCAAGTCCCTTGTCCCTCTTGCAAAGCACAGGCTGTGCACTGCAATATCAAAGCAATGGAGGCCACCCCCTATCCAACAGATACCAGTTTGATATTTTCACAAATATTTAAGATACATAGGGAGACACTCGATCACATGTTGTTCTCTCATGCAGTGGCAACCTCCTGTGCACTAATCAACATTAGGATTGTTCCTAATGGCAAACCACTGTTGTGCTACACCTAAATGTTTTCCCTCTATCATCAAACTCCTATTAATTAACTACCTGTCACACTATATATATACCTATCCCCACACACATATATATAGGTATGTACACTTCTATGTATAACTTTCCACATGGACTATATTTGCACAACTACACACACAAACTAGTGACTGATACCTACACACTACTCATTCACCCAATCTGCCCTACAGAAAAAACCAATACACTGCCACCTGTCACACATATGCCTATATATATATATATATATACATACCTATATATATATATATATATATATATATATATATATATATATATATATAAAAAAAAAATATATATATATATATATATATATATATAGGTATGTACACTTCTATGTATAACTTTCCATATGGCCTATATTTGTACAACTACACACACACACTAGTGACTGATACCTATACACTATTCATTCACCCAATCTGCCCTACAGGAAAAACCAATACACAGCCACCTGTCACACATATGCTTATATATATATATATATATATATATATATATATATATATATATATATATATATATATATATATATATATATATATAATAGAGGTATGGGGAGGAAAAAGTGGGGACTCCGGTCTCCTCCGGAAGGAGCTCCGCTGCTCGCCACCCCCCCCTCTTGGTGGTCAGGTCGCTCGCCTGGCCGGCGGCTTCCTCGGTCCGACCGCGTCCCCAGGCCTTTTCTTTCCCTTCGGCGGCCTCCTCCCATCCCCCTTCTGCAGCTTCACCGGTTGGCCGGGTTCCGCTTGCCCCCCCACCCCTTACCCATGTGGGGCGTTTCTCCTCGGTGCCGTCGTCTTCCCCGGCGTCTACAGCACCACCGGGCTAGGCGCACGCACCCCCCCCACGCTGGCCGTCCCTCCTGAGCTACTCCGGCACCTTTCCTCCCCGGCCCCCAGCCGTGGTTGAGCTTTGCTCCGCCAGGCGACCCTCCTCCTGTCCCGGTGTCCCCTCCTCCCGTCGTTCCTCTCGCTGCGCCGCCCTCCTCCTCGGATGCGTCCGCCTTTCTCTCGCTGAAGTGGCCCCCGGCTCCATCGGCAGCTTCTTCCCCGAGTCCCCCGGTCCCGGCCCCTGCCATCCCCTCCCCTCTGGCGGTACTAGAGCGGCCCTTTTTTTCTTCCCAGCCTCTTCTTTGGGTCCCCCGGGGGGCACCTCCCCCTCCTCCATCTCCGACCCCCCCTAGCGTCTGCCCTTGCCCATCCCCCGTCATCGGTGGTCTTCCCCCCCCCCCGTGCGTTGCGAGCCCCCTTGGGGTCCCACGTGGTCGCGCTGCCGCCCTCGGGGTGCTCGGCCTCCCCCTTCCCGGCGTCGCTCGGTGGACCGCCGCCTACGGTGACGTCGTCCCCGTCGTCACCTCCCCGAAGCGCTCCCCCCAAGCTCCGACCTCCGGTGCTGCCTCCGCCGTATGCTGGAGGGCCCTCCCCCTCGCCGGTGGTAGGCTACTCTAGAGCCCGCCCGTAGGTCGAGCCCCCCGCTCCCTCCCCCCGGATCTAGCCCCCCTCCCCCTCCCCCCGCTTGTAACACCCAGTTTTCCAGAAGAAGGTAATTTTGACATTTTTGGGATAATTTAAATTTATTAGAATTTATTTGAATTTATGGAAATTTTTAGGAATTATTTTGGAATTGTTTGTACTAGGTTGACCTTGACTAGTTTTGACCCTTGTAGACCAACCTAGAAGCTAACCCTAGTTAGTATGGACTTGGTTAGGTTATTTGACTCTAGTTTAACCTAAGCTAACCCTTGGTTTGGTCAATAGACTCTAGTTAGCAATAGAAATTAGAAAGTCATAAGTCATGGCTTATGATTTAGAATCTTTAATAAATCAATTCAAGCCATAGCCTTGTAGGTTGGCCCAAAGCCCAAGACATTACAAACCCTAATCCCTAGACATTGTTGGCCGGCCACCCCTATCCACATTGGGAACATCACCCTATAAATACTCTCCTAAATTTAGGGTTGCCTCTTTCTTAGGAAAGCTCAAAGTTTAAGAAAGGTTTGTTTCCTATTTCATTTAATCCCTAGATCTCCATTCCTTTTCCTTTTTCATTCAAATCTACTCCATTAGGTTTTAATATACCTATTCTTGCTGTCATTGAAGTTTCATTTCAGTTTGTTGTGATTTGAGTGGATTGGGACATCAAGGAGAAGAGCTCTAGAAATGGGGTTTTTCTTGAAAGTCCAACTATAGGTAACTTCTCCATTTCTCCATGAAATTTTGATTTCTTTACATATTTAGGAATCTTTAAGAGTCCCCTAAGTGTCTGCATTAGTTTCGTGTCGGGTTTCCTGAGTTTTGTGTCCGTTTGGACACGTATCAGGAACTGTCCTTAGGTATTTGTCGAAATGCCTCAAAGGGCATTTTGATTTCTTTTGTACAATATTTTTGAATAGGAAACTAGGTTTTATCATTGCTTATGCATTTATGTTCCTCTGAGGTGATTATGGTGTGGTGTCGTGTCAGTTTGGACACGGGGACACATTCGCGTGCGCTCGGGACTGCATGCCCTGCTGTTCGGGGGTTGTGCAGGACACGACACGAACTTGTTTGACACAAAATTTTGTGGGATCAATGGGGCATATTCTGTCACCATGCTTCCCAAATTTCATTGGGTCTCGTGCACTGGTTGGGGAGTTATTCATCGCGCACGGGATTTTGCCTGACACTCTGTACTGTTTTTCCCCCCACTGATACGCTACTCGTATTTGTGCTAGACACGTTGTGGACACGAACCACTTTGCCCGTGTCCTAGCCCTAGTATAGGTGTACACGTGTACACGAGCACGTGGCCTAGTTCGAGCTGTGTCGTGTGCACGACACGCGTACACACGTGCACGATATGTGCACTGAAACAGTGCCTGTGTGTACTATTTCGTGTCTCGTTTCTGTTTGGACGCATCGTGTCCACTTGGGTGGACACCATTGTATTGTAGGACACATATGCATTGTATATTTCATTTACCAACTCATTATTTTGTGTTTTAATAATTTTTCAATAGGTAATTGTTAAACTACCAAATTCTGAACTGTGCATTGATTCCTGATTTTTCCAAATTTTTTATATTGAACTTGAACATCAATTTAACCTAGTTCTACACTGTTAATTGCATGTTTTTAAAGCTCTAATATGTTCTCCTATATGTAATCTAGTTATATGTCAATTTTTGATTTAATTAGGACTATTTTGAGTTCAAAAACTGGGATTGATGGTAGGACTGAAACTGGGTATTCAGTTTTCTATTCCCAAATTTTTTTCTAGTTTTTAGAAGTGGACTTTGCCATCATTTTTAAACCCTCTAAATGCTGTTAACTGATAGGTTAAGACCCTAAACCATTTCTCCTATATGTGACCTATGTGTGTGTGTCAATTTGAGACTGTTTTGGAGTTGAATTGAGGACTGGAATCTAGGAATTAATACTTTGGCTGAAAAACTAGGTTTCATGAAGAGTATTGATGCTTCAATGTGTTAACTGAGATGGTGTTTTTCAAATGACTTGAACCCTCTTTCCCTGCACTGTCATTTATTTTCTGCCACTTAGTTCTATATTTCCTGCTACATCACAATCTGGGAACACAGTTTTCCCTACACTCACATGTATATCTCTCACACCACACACACACAGCCCGTCATGTATGTTTCAGACTCACACACACACATATTTTGCTCACTCACTCACTGATACTCACACATACTGCTACACACAGTTTTCCCCACACACACTCTTACTTGTTTCACTCACCACACACATGAGCCATTTATACATATGTATATATTTATATGTATTAGCATAATGTTGTATGATTTACACATTAGCCTATGGTTATATATGATATATATAATGTATATATATAGTAGTGTGCTATGTAACTATATGTATGTACCTTGTATCTATGAGTATATATATATATTGTATATATACTTGGTGTGTCATTAGTGTTTGTGTTTGATTGATAGGATAGGTTCAGTAGCCTGGGATTGTATGTTGATAGGCTAGTTAGCTTTGGTAGACCTAGACTAGATTAGTATAGACTGGTATAGTCTAGATTGGACTAGATAGACTAGCTTGACCTAGTCTAGACTTGGTTGACCTAGTTTGACTTCTAGGTTGACCAGAGTTGACCAAGAGTTGAATTTGGCCTAGATGGACCTAGAATCATGTAGAATGCATAGTAGAACTTCATTATACTATTTTGGACTTGTTGTGACTTGTGCTGTTCTGATTAGGAGCCAGATACCACTCCTCGGACAGTACTTTTATATTGGACACTCAGATACCAGGCGAGTACATTCTCTGATCATTTCATATCCTGCTTAGAATTATTTTCTGTATTAAATTACTTTACTTGTACTGTCACGTTGGTCACACGGATTGGTACTATATGGATCCCTTCTTGAGATGTTATCCTTAGGGAGCATCGGGGTACTCTATGTTCTGTGCGTTTCACTTACATGGCGTATCACTATGCTTCTTCGATTTTTTGATCACTTGTGACATATACTCATATGATCACAGAGTCTTCTTTGAATCCTTATCCCATTTACGGGACTACTATGTACCACCCTTCGGGGGCTTACCACCCTTCGGGGGCTTACCACCCTTTGGGGGCATACCACCCTTCGGGGGCTGTTACATAGAATCATAACATAACCTGGTTGGATCCTTGTGTATTGATTGGGGGTACGGGGGCGTAGAAATAGACATGTGAATACTATCCAAGTAGTGTAGCATCATAATCTCTTCCATAGTGTTGCATCAGAATCTCCTATGCCATTTATATATCTATGTTGTACTCTGACTCACTAGCCACTGTTAGTCTCTATCTATAGTAGATATTTCTATTATAGTTTCTCTCTGTTTACATACTGCATTTATTTCAGTACCTGTATCTTACTTTACTGTATGATTATATTTTCTAACCTGCTATGAACTGTTGAGATATACTGTACTCGCTCCTGTCCTGACTGGACCTGTTGAAAATATACAGAGGACGAGGAGGGGGCCTGTCTGGATACTTTCTACGGGGCAGCCTTAGATGACACTTACGAGCTGGACCCTCAGGAGGACCCAGCTCTAGCTGAGAACATCACCCCCATTGCCTAGACTAGATTAGTTAGGCTTATCTTTTTATGTAGTCTTGAGACATGTTTAGCTAGACTTTATTCTGAGTTCTAAGTTGTATATATTCTTTCATTCTGTATCTGAGACCATGTACCTCTGGATATTTGCTGGGTTTATCTTAGACTACTTTATCATCTCTGTTTCCTTGAGTTCTATTTCATATTGTGCTATCTCTTCCTTAGTTGTGATTGAGTTTATTTACTGTTATGTCACCCCCATTCGGGGAATATAAACTGTTTAGAGTTATATTGCTAGATGTATGTTGACCTAGGACAGCGTTCTACCGCCGATACTGCGGTGTAGGCTGGACGTACCCACGTCTCGTGCCCTTACTCTAGGGTGCGGGTCGTGACACATTTTTAGTGGTGGCCCATGCAGGTCGAGTTTATGTAGTGGTATTCGAACTAGAGTATCACTACAGCCTGCAGTAGGATTAGGATATTTTGAAGGTACTCAATCACATTAGGAAAAACTCCTTATCAGATTCCTTTTTGTCTAAAAATTGTTGCTTACTGACTTCCCTCAAATATAAACTGTCCTCCTTTGAATTTTTGCTTCATTCTCAGAAATTGCTTCTTGTTTTGATCTGTTTTCATGATAGTTATGAAGACATGATCTCATCGCTTCGGTTCAGGGAATACTATCGAGAGGCTGGCCACCTCTCGTCCTGTTCATCAAGGCCTCGAGACCGCAGTTTCTGTTGTGCCGACTCAGATTGGTGTTTCTGCTACATAGGAGGTGCACCTCTGTCTTTACAGAGACCCTTTTCCCGTCATTTCCGATTTCTCTCAGCAGTAGCGGTTCATGCAGCATCAGCAGTAGACCAGGAAAAACCAGCAAGGGCGAACTATCGTCAGGACAGTCGAGGATGTACAGACCATTGGAGATCTTACTGCAAGTTCCGTTCTTCTCAATTTCATTCCCGAAATTGTCTTTTATAACTACCTTGAAACCCGATTCCATCTGTTCCTTGTTGATTGATTAATTTTGTTATGTTGCTCTTTTGTTATGTTGTTTATTTTTTTTCTTTCTCTTTCTTTTTGAAAAAATTATATGGGCTAGGTCACCTCAGTTATGGAATCTAGAATCTTCGATGGTCGTATTAGTTGGCATAGTGAAGACATGTAGTCAGATTTTGGATGTATTTCTCGGGTATGGGAATTTAAGGTTTTTGCCGTCGCATGCGGCAATGCAAAAATTTTAAATACCATGAACCAAAGGGTACGTACCTTAGTCAAGGACTCTGTAATTATCGTAGCCTTGCTCACTAGCATGATGAAGACTCTGGACAACATGATTTTGGATAGATGCATATGATTAACAGGTTGTATCTTGAGAAGGTTTTTAACATCATACCCTTCTGTTGTTGTAAATAACTTAGGAGTAGAAATATTTGTTTGTAGAGCTTGTTCATAGGTAGATCTTCATAGTGAAATGATATGACGACTTGTAGAGTGTCTGTACCCTAGAGATGATAGTTAGCATTGGTATTAGAATAGTAACCTATTGTAAGTAATTTTTTCCCTATTATTTATAATAGCAACCAGTTTATATATAGGATGTTAGTATGCCTTACAGCCTTCATGATTGTTATTATTTTCCTTACCCTTCCTAGAGAGGCACCCATGACTAGAGCCTGTCCTTGAGTATAGTTGTAGCTGCACCTAAGACTGAGAGGTCTATACACATAGATAGATTGCAGAGGGTATTGGCATATGGGATGTGGGTTTGGTTAGTATCTATAGGTCATGGTTGTATAGGATTATTGACATGTTGTTTAGCCTATATTTGGTTCAGTTTTCTATTTTAGTTAAGTTCTCTTTGTGTTGAGTTCAGTCATGTTTGATCAACCTTTACAGGTAGTATACAGACCCTTGCCTGATACGTATGCATGCTACACTTTGATTACCAACCTATCTAAATACATATTAATATGTTGTTGATGTTTAAATTCCCAAAACCCCAATATTCTGATACAGTACAGTATCAGAGACTGGTTCTCTGCTTTTTCTTGTTTAAATTAGTAAATTAAATATAAATTTTATGTTATTAGTTATGTTTACATCACTGTACATGTATGCTATACATAGGGTTTTAATTCAAAAAAAACTTGGTTGAGTTTTGTGTTTGAATTTGTCAAATCTAAGACTATATGCATATTAACCCTTAATACTGGATTTTAAATGTTAGTTCAAAATTGCTATTTTTTTAGTAATATTTTGAGCTATATACATTGTTGAATGTAGGAATATAATGTTAGGTTTCATATTCTTACATGTTAGGTTGTGATAAACATTGGGTTGGTTTGATGTTCGAATTTCTCCAAAATCCTAAAACTGAATACATGTTAACATTTTTTTTTTATTGATTTCAAATGTTTAGTTCAAATTCAGATTTAATATGTAATATTGAACTGTATGCATAGCAAAAGTATGGATAGTATGTTAGGGTTTTATCTCTATCATGTTAGGATGTGTTGGGAGCATTGAGTTGGTCGTGATGTTTCAAACCCCTAAAATCTGAAACTGCATTGTGTTAATATTACATTAGTTTAAATGTTAGCTTATTCTCAGATTTTGTATGTAAATGCTGAACTAAAACTGGGTTTAACCTTTCAATACTAAACTATAACCATGTACAAGGACACACACACCCTAACTTAGTATACACTGCCATCTAAACATAACCTTTCCTCTCTATGTTATGATTATATATCTATATAGATATATATATATATATATAGAACTTAGGCATACATGTTATAATGTATATAGATATATAACTAAATCTCTAACTCTTTATATATATATAGATATGGTTAGCCATGCATGTTATGAGTAAATAGGTTGTGCATTGTAGATTGTTTAACCAATATGCTATGAGTAGTGTAACGTGATAGCTATTATTTTGAAACCCAAATCCTCCCATACTTTCATGTATATTTTACAATACACACATGCCTACTATCTAACCATATGAACATGTCCACATACACCCATACACACACGAACCACATAACATTTACATAATGCTAGCTTTTTCCTCTCTAACACACTCTCTATATATACACATTGTGATTGGATTCCATGCGATTGACTTTCATTCTTTAACTTTTGATTTTAATTTTCTTGAATAGTATCCCTTAATAGATAAATGGTAGTTATCTTTATTATATTATATTTTTGATAAGTACCAGTTTTCATATAGGAGGGTAGACTGCCTTACAGTCTTGATGATCGTCATTTCTGTATCCTTTCTAGTTTAGCACCCTAGATTGCTTGTGTGTTTTGATACCATATGACCGTTTTGGTTAGCATGACTAGTATACCTAGATGAGACTTCACTACCATCGTATGCCATGACCCTATATGCCATCCTTTTTAATCGTATATTTATTTAAGTTCTGAGACTTTGATTGTGGGGGTTTGACCTAGAAGGAGTAGGAATATTTTAATTTCGAGGACAAAATTTTTATAAGGTGGGTAGGATTGTAACACCCAATTTTCCAGAAGAGGATAATTTTGACATTTTTGGGGTAATTTAAATTTATTAGAATTTATTTGAATTTATGGAAATTTTTAGGAATTATTTTGGAATTGTTTGGACTAGGTTGACCTTGACTAGTTTTGACCCTTGTAGACCAACCTAGAAGCTAATCCTAGTTAGTATGGACTTGGTTAGGTTATTTGACTCTAGTTTAACCTAAGCTAACCCTTGGTTTGGTCAATAGACTCTAGTTAGCAATAGAAATTAGAAAGTCATAAGTCATGGCTTATGATTTAGAATCTTTAATAAATCAATTCAAGCCATAGCCTTGTAGGTTGGCCCAAAGCCCAAGACATTACAAACCCTAATCCCTTGACATTGTTGGCCGGCCACCCCTATCCACATTGGAAACATCACCCTATAAATACTCTCCTAAATTTAGGGTTGCCTCTTTCTTAGGAAAGCTCAAAGTTTAAGAAAGGTTTGTTTCCTATTTCATTTAATCCCTAGATCTCCATTCCTTTTCCTTTTTCATTCAAATCTCCTCCATTAGGTTTTAATATACCTATTCTTGCTGTCATTGAAGTTTTATTTCAGTTTGTTGTGATTTGAGTGGATTGGGACATCAAGGAGAAGAGCTCTAGAAAGGGGTTTTTTCTTGAAAGTCCAACTATAGGTAACTTCTCCATTTCTCCATGAAATTCCAATTTCTTTACATATTTAGGAATCCCTAGGAGTCCCCTAAGTGTCTGCATTAGTTTCATGGCGGGTTTCATGAGTTTTGTGTCCGTTTGGACACGTATCAGGAACTGTCCATAGGTGTTTGTCGAAATGCCTCAAAGGGCATTTCCATTTCTTTTGTGCAATATTTTTGAATAGGAAACTAGGTTTTATCATTTCTTATGCATTTATGTTCCTCTGAGGTGATTATGGTGTGGTGTCGTGTCAGTTTGGACACGGGGACACGTTTGCGCGCGCTCGGGACTGCATGCCCTGCTGTTCGGGGGTTGTGCAGGACACGACACGAACTTGTTTGACACAAAATTTTGTGGGATCAATGGGGAATGTTCTGTCACCATGCTCCAATAATTTCATTGGGTCTCGTGCACTAGTTGGGGAGTTATTCATCGCACACGGAGATTTGCCTGACACTGTGCACTATTTTTCCCCCCACTGATACGCTACTCGTATTCGTGCTGGACACGTTGTGGACACGAACCAGGGTGCCCGTGTCCTAGCCCTAGTGTAGGTGTACACGTGTGCACGAGCACGTGGCCTAGTTCGTGCTGTGTCGTGTGCACGACACGCGTGCACACGTGCACGATGTGTATACTGAAACAGTACCTGTGTGCACTGTTTCGTGTCTCGTTTCTGTTTGGACACATCGTGTCCACTTGGGTGGACACCATTGTATTGTAGGACATATATGCATTGTATATTTCATTTACCAACTCATTATTTTATGTTTTAATAATTTTTCAATAGGTAATTGTTAAACTACCAAATTCTGAACTGTGCATTGATTCCTGATTTTTCTAGATTTTTTATATTGAACTTGAACATCAATTTAACCTAGTTCTACACTGTTAATTGCATGTTTTTAAAGCTCTAATATGTTCTCCTATATTTAATCTAGTTATATGTCAATTTTTGATTTAATTAGGACTGTTTTGAGTTCAAAAACTGGGATTGATGGTAGGACTGAAACTGGGTATTCAGTTTTCTATTCCCAGATTTTTTCCAGTTTTTAGAAGTAGACTTTGCCATCATTTTTAAACCCTCTAAATGCTGTTAACTGATAGGTTAAGACCCTAAACCATTTCTCCTATATGTGACCAATGTGTGTGTCAATTTGAGACTGTTTTGGAGTTGAATTGAGGACTGGAATCTAGGAATTAATACTTTGGCTGAAAAACTGGGTTTCATGAAGAGTATTGATGCTTCAATGTGTTAACTGAGATGGTGTTTTTCAAATGACTTGAACCCTCTTTTCCTGCAGTGTCATTTATTTTCTGCCACTTAGTTCTATATTTTCTGCTACATCACAATCTGGGAACACAGTTTTCCCTACACTCACATGTATATCTCTCACACCACACACACACAGCCCCCTCATGTATGTTTCAGACTCACACACACACATATTTTGCTCACTCACTCACTGATACTCATACACACTGCTACACACAGTTTTCTCCACACACACTCTTACTTGTTTCACTCACCACACACATGAGCCCTTTATACATATGTATATATTTATATGTATTAGCATAATGTTGTATGATTTACACATTAGCCTATGGTTATATATGATATATATAATGTATATATATAGTAGTGTGCTATGTAACTATATGTATGTACCTTGTATCTATGAGTATATATATATTGTATATATACTTGGTGTGTCATTAGTGTTTGTGTTTGATTGATAGGATAGGTTCTATAGCCTGGGATTGTATGTTGATAGGCTAGTTAGCTTTGGTAGACCTAGACTAGATTAGTATAGACTGGTATAGTCCAGATTGGACTAGATAGACTAGCTTGACCTAGTCTAGACTTGGTTGACCTAGTTTGACTTCTAGGTTGACCAGAGTTGACCAAGAGTTGACTTTGGCCTAGATGGACCTAGAATCATGTAGAATGCATAGTAGGACTTCATTATACCATTTTGGACTTGTTGTGACTTGTGTTGTTCTGATTAGGAGCCAGATACCACTCCTCGGACAGTACTTTCATATTGGACACTCAGATACCAGGCGAGTACATTCTCTGATCATTTCATATCCTGTTTAGAATTATTTCCTGCATTAAATTACTTTACTTGTACTGTCACGTTGGTCACACGGATTGGTACTATATGGATCCCTTCTTGAGATATTAGCCTTAGGGAGCATCGGGGTACTCTATGTTCTGTGCGTTTCACTTACATGGCGTATCACTATGCTTCTTCGATTCTTTGATCACTTGTGACATATACTCATATGATCACAGAGTCTTCTTTAAATCCTTATCCCATTTATGGGACTACTATGTACCACCCTTCGGGGGCTTACCACCCTTCGGGGGCTGTTACATAGAATCATAACATAACCTGGTTGGATCCTTGTGTATTGATTGGGGGTACGGGGGAGTAGAAATAGACATGTGAATACTATCCAAGTAGTGTAGCATCAGAATCTCCTATGCCATTTACATGTCTATGTTGTACTCTGACTCACTAGCCACTGTTAGTCTCTATCTATAGTAGATATTTCTATTACAGTTTCTCTCTGTTTACATACTGCATTTCTTTCAGTACCTGTATCTTACTTTTCTGCATGATTATATTTTCTAACCTGCTATGAACTGTTGAGATGTACTGTACGCACTCCTGTCCTGACTGGACTTGTTGAAAATATTATAGAGGACGAGGAGGAGGCCTGTCTGGATACTTTCTACGGGGCAGCCTTAGATGACACTTGCGAGCTGGACCCTCAGGAGGACCCAGCTCTAGCTGAGAACATCACCCCCGTTGCCTAGACTAGATTAGTTAGGCTTATCTTTTTATATAGTCTTGAGACATGTTTAGCTAGACTTTATTCTGAGTTCTGAGTTGTATATATTCTTTCATTCTGTATCTGAGACCATGTACCTCTAGATATTTGCTGGGTTTATCTTAGACTACTTTATCATCTCTGTTTCCTTGAGTTTTATTTCATATCGCGCTATCTCTTCCTTAGTTGTGATTGAGTTTATTTACTGTTATGTCACCCCCATTCGGGGAATATAAACTGTTTAGAGTTATATTGCTAGATGTATGTTGACCTAGGACAGCGTTCTACCGCCGACACTGCGGTGTAGGCTGGACGTACCCACGTCTCGTGCCCTTACTCTAGGGTGCGGGTCGTGACACTGCTCGCCGCTTAGCCTGGCCCCCTCACTGCCGTCGGTGCTTCGTCTCCCCGAGATTCCCCCTCTGACAGATTGGAACCCCCTCTCGGCCTCCGTCAGCGCCTTTCCCATCCGGGCTGGCATCTCCGCTGGAGGGGTGCCCGAGGCTCCCTCGATCCGTGTGCCCTCCACCCCTCGGACAGAGAGCCCCCACCTCGGGCAGAGACCCCCTCGGGCTGAGTGCCCCAACCCTCCACCTCGTGCAGTGCACCTGCTACCCCCCCCCCGGGCCTTTCAGCGGTCCACTGGGATTTAAAATTTTGGTTTTCGAAATTTCAAAATTTTTTCAAATCTCAACTTTTGATTTTGAAATAGTTTTGAAATTTCGTTGTTTTTCGAAATTTTGGGTTTCTAAAATTTCGAAACTTCGAATTTCAAACTTTTGAATTTCTTACCTTGCTTAACAGGGCCCTTTCGTGTCTTTTGTCTCTGTACCTGGTTGTAATGCTCTTCTTGAGCCCACTTTAGCCTTTCAATAAAATGCCTTTCTCCAAAAAAAATAAATAATTAATATATATGTATATAATAAATAAAAAAGTCTGCACCACTATCGACTATTGCAATTAGATTTTTAAAATGATACTCATTATTAATGAGTAAATCTATTTGTATATACCATTTTTTGGTAATATAGAGATGTATTCTCTCTAATCTTGATTGAGGTTCAGTGTCCTCTTCAGAACTAGAAGTAGAAGCATTACTTCTATTGGAGCTTTTTCCCTTTTCTGAATTATTGATCATATTTTTTGCTATTGTCTCCAAATTATACAATCTTATTTGAGTAATCTCATCTTAAAATTTCAATTCTTTTATTTCCTTCTCCAATACTTTAATCTATTCTGGAGATCTTGTATTGTCACAGGCTTTACTTCCCTGCTCTTATACTTCGAAGAACCTCTTCCATTGTATAAAATTCTTTATTTACTCTTTCCTCATTCAAGGACGTTTTAGCTGATTTTTCTTCTATATTAAGGAAATCAATTAATTTTTCTCTTGAAGTTCTACTGATTTCAGTAGACATTAGAGATTCTATTCTCTCTTTTTTGTCTTGAGTTGTCAATACATTAATTGACAGACCATTCATTTCCACTATTGATTTGTAATAATTCAAATCATGTTCATTGGAACATTCCTCACAACTGCATTCACTATCACATTCACACATATTAACTGAATCATTGTCACTTGATTCATCTGATGAACCTAATTCTTCATCAAAATTTATTAATATTTTGTATAGGGTTCGTTTTAGCCCTTCATCCTCTATTTCTTGGATTTTCTTCTTAGTATAGCATCTATTTGCATTGTGACCTAATTTGCCACATTTATAACACTTTATTTCTCTAGAAGATTTCTTCCGTTAAGAAGATTTCTTCTCTTTGCTTCTATTTTTACCTCTAAATTCTTGAAAATATTGTTTATATCTGATAAAATATCAGATAAGCATTCAGATGCTGGCTCTTCTTCGAATAATGAAGAAAGTAGAATATTAAAGATTCAAATAAATGAATCAAATATAGTACATCCTATATATGGTCTACAAATAGCTCATGTTCAAATTGAGCAGATGTTTAATTCTTTTAATACGGTTCATAATGAGGTGAATCGTGAGAGAATTAATATATTCAAATTTGCAGATAAACCTAATTTGGTCAAATATTATTACAAAAGACCTTCTCCGATAGATGTTCTCTATGAAGAGAATGATTCTATAATTCAGAATCATTATTGTGCTGAAAAAATCTATGAATGGAATATTGGCGGTCTCTCTGATAAACAAATACATGATCAAATACATCGAATACTAATGTATTCTAATGTTGCTAAAGCTGCTGGTAATAACGATAAGCAAATTGCTTTATTCGTAGCCAGTGGATTTACAGGAATCCTATGAGGATGGTAAGATCATTGCTTAACTAATGAGCAAAGAATAGAAATAATCAATACCACCAAATCAGAAGATGGGTAGCAAAAATAGTCTGATGCTGTTTACACACTCATCTACAATATATTAGAGCATTTACTGGACATATTTCTTCTGATGGGGGAAAATTAGAAATCAAAGGTACCAATTTGTTATATTTCTTTGGGTTGAACTTTTGGAATTGTCCATTTGTTCACTCTTCTAATTCTATAGGGTATCATTCTATTTACCCGAACAAAATCGAACCAAGACTTTTTTATTAGTCTCAGGATCACGTTGTTTCAAAATGCCTCCATATCCAATATCACTGGCATCTGTTTCAACTATTTTAAACCATTCAACATTGGCTAAATGTAAACACGAAAGATTTTTAACCTTCTGTTTTATTGTTCTTACTGCTTTGGTATGATCTTCTGACCAAGCAGGATGATTCTTCTATAGCCTTTGATACAAATTTTTTGTATCATGTGCTATATTCTTATAAAATTTAGAGACATAATTCAATGTCCCAAGAAATCTTTGTAACTTCTTTTTGTCAGTTATTTCATCGAAGAATTTAGAAGCAAATTCAATGCTTCTATCAATAAGAATTATTGTCCTATTGACTATATTATGTCCCAAAAATCTTATTTCTGTCTGAAATAATTTCATCTTTGGCGCTGATATTACCAGCCCATTTTTGATGATCGAATGCTTGAATATTTTCAAGTGCTTAAAATGCTTATCAATAGAATTAGAAAATATTATAATATCATCAATGTATGATAATATAAATTAAGAATATTTCATGAATATTTCGTTCATTATATTCTGAAATTCTGAAGGAGCATTCTTCAGTCCAAATGGTATAACGTTCCATTCATAATGTCCAAATGGAACAGTAAAAGCAGTCTTATATCTATCCTGCTCAGCTATCTGGATTTGCCAGTAGCCTGATTTCAAATCAAATTTAGAAAATATTCTTGCTCTTACAATTCTGTTGAGTAAATCCCTCTTATTTGGAATTGGATATCGTATCCATTTCAAAACCTTATTGAAAGGTTTATAATTTAATACCAATCTTGGTACACCTCTCTCCCTTTCAGCATTATTCATTACATAGAATGTTGTACAACTCCAAGGAGAGTACAATTTTCTTATTAGCTTCTTATCTATTAAATCCCATATTTCTTTTTTACATATTTTCAGATATTGCTGATTCATCTGGCAAGGTCTAGCCATAGTAGGGATATCTTTCTCATTAAAGTTATCTTCATAGGGAAGTGAAACAATATGTTGTTTCCTATCCCAGAAGGCATTAGGAAGATTACTACAAGTCTGTAGTTTAAATTCTTCCTCTATTTGTTTTACTTTATCTTGAATCTCTGGTTTTTTTAATTGATTAGAGATTTGTATTTGCCTTATGTCTTCCCGGAGAAAATTGATTTGATTTTCTTTTAAATCAATTTCCCTTATTTCATTCAATATTTTGATCATTGGATCACGAATAAATTCGAAGGTTATTTCTTTGCCTTTATAGACAGTAGAAATACCATGAGTATTAATATTTTTTATTGGCATCAGCTTTTCTAGGAAAGGTGTTCCTAGAAAAATATGCAGAGTTATTTCTTTCACCACTACAAATTGTAGCGGTATTGCTATTGAATCTTTACAGACATTCACATCTGTAACCTTGTATGGTGCTATCAATGCCTTATTATTTGCTGCACTTTGTTTACAAAAACAAAAAAGTTGTTCTATTACAAACTTTTGAAAAAGAGTACAAGAGTACAATTTAAATTCTGGGGAAGTACAACTGTAGGAATCTGATCAGAAGACGATCACTTTATCCTTTGGACTATGTGAACTTTGAAGACTAGAGCCTCTGAAGAATGCAACAGCAATTTTGCAAGAGTTCTTGATCTCTATCTGTCTGTCCTCTATCAATGATTGGAAACTCTATTTATAAAGTTCTGGAAATAACTGTTTTAGCAGTTCTTCTGATGTGCGTGAGGCTGGGTTGCGCGACATTGGGTTGCGCCAACCTCATGTTGTGCCAACTTTCATTCATTTATCAGTCGTATACTATCCTATATTTAGACGCGTGGCATCATGTGATTGAGATGCGCGTGGTCGTGTACAGGATAGTAGATACGTCTTGAGAGATTAGTGGCATGTGTGCCATGTCATCCTACTTTGGAAATGAAAATTGTCTCAACTTTATCAGGTTGTGCGAGCTTCAGTAAATAAGTTAAACTGCGCCTGAATAGACTGCGCCTGGACAGGTGGCAGCTTTTGAGAAGAAGTCGTTCAGATTGCGCCTAGGCGCAACTAAGAAAATTGTTTAGATTGCGCCTAAGTGCAACTCATAAGATGTGTGGGATAGCTGTCAGTCCAATTTCTTCGAGCGGCACAATTCGAGTGATTCGAAGAGATTTCCCTCGTTCACTGTGTTGTCAGTTGTCAGTATTGTCAGGTAATGATGGCCATTAGATGTCAGACGCCACGTAGACTTTGGCGCAACATAATTGGGCACAGTCTGTTATTAGGCACAACCTGATCAGTGGCGCAGCTTGATCTCTAAGCTTTAAAATAGTGGCGCAGCTTGATTTTTAGGGCGCAACTTGATCACTGAGTAGTAGATACATGGCGCAACTTGATTTTTAGGCCCTACAAGACCCCCTTCAAAGTTTTCAAAACTTAAATATATTTCAAAGTTTTGAAAAACTTTAAATTTAAAAAAGTTTTGACTGAGTCAAGTTGCGCCAGTCAATACTCAGTCATCTCAATTAAATCTCTTTCTCGAAAATACTCAATCTCCTCTTCGTCTTCCCGAGTTTCATTAATGATTTTCAGTTTCCCATAAGGAATATGAAGAGTTAATTTGGTGATATATATGTAGGTGTTGATCTTTGTACTTTATTCTTCACTTCTGTAATTTCGATGGCATCTAAGAAGGAAATGGAGACCAATGCTGTCACCGAAATCGAGTCTCCTGAGGCGAAACCCGACGTCACGCCTTTGACTTATTTGTTGGAGGCTGACCCGGCACTGAGGGCGGTGAACTTTCTAGACTGCTTCGAGTTAAACCCAATTATCTTTAATCGCTCGAGTGGTGGGCCATCCTCTGAAGAGCGCGGCAATTCGGAATGATTCCTTAATCTGATGCGTCATTCGGGAATTCACAATATGCAAGAATTAGACGTCGCCCTTCATCAGACCGATGAAGACAAGAAAAAGGAATAATATTTAAGCATGACAACTTTTTATTCTTTTTTCTTGTGTCTTTGTCTGTAGGGGTCCACCCATCTTTTGTGCAATGAAATCTAAAATTTCTGATATATTGTGTGGCTGTGATTTTAAATGGTGCATGCAGATGTGTTCCTTTGGCTAATTCAATGCTTACTGTTTCATTGAGGGACACATGGCAGTCATCATATGGCTTCAACCGCCTATTGTGTAGTCCTTTTCCAAAAATAGGCTCCTAGAATGACGCGCCTGTTTCATCTTTAACACTTTTAAAAGGACAACCAGAAACGAAAGTGTCATTCATACTTTTTCAAAACAAATGGATTCTCACAAGGTCTTATTATTCATAAGTTCACTTGCGCCACTTCGTCCCGATGCTATTCGTTTGCATGCTATGCCTTCGAAAATTGGTAAGTCTCAATAAAGGATCAATGGTATGAGTATTTTTTGCGCCACTTTTGAAGATAGGTACTGATCTGTATGTTGTAGACACCGTTGATATGCGCTAACTATTTCTGAGAATAGGCGTGCACTGTGGTCTAGTATTTAGCTTCGATCATAGGTGCGCACTGCTGATATGCGCCTTTTGATCGACATACAGTGTTGATATGCGCCTGTTTGATCAGCACATTATTTTGACATGCGCCTGTTTATCAGCGCACACTATTGAGATGCGCCTGTTGATCAGTACGCTGTTTTGATATGCGCCAGTTGATCAATGCATACTGTTGAGATGTGCCTGTGCTTCTGAGAATAGGCGCACATTGCTGATAGGAGCCTATCGATCAACGCACTGCGATGTGCGCGTAGTTTTGATTTTACTGACTTTTCTTTTCTTTGTTCCTATTTGCAGAAGTTTGGTTGACAAGTTTTTTCAAAACTGGCATTGGCGACCCGGATGCTATGAAGAGCATTCTTCTGACACCCACATCAGACAGCTCATGCTATTCTGAAACTCAGATCAGACAACTCAAGACTCTCTGTATTCCAAAGGGGTCTTCCTCAGATGGTAGGAAGAGTCTTTATACATGAGAGTTGGATGGTGGAGAGACAGAATTAGAAATCGTATTACAAGGGTGATCTCGTTCCTAGTTCCCCTGGTGGGCCGTCTTCTCTCCACCAGTTGTATTGACAGCAACTTATCTTTGAGCTGTTGTACTATGTGGTTCTCCTCTCGTCTTTCTGAGAGAGAAGACCAGAGTTAATTCCATAGTCTGGCTCGTTGCTTCAGATTGAGACGACAAGGAACTGGCACTAACAAATAAGAAGATCCAAGGATGTAATAGACCTTCATGTTATATTTAGAATGAAAATCTGAGATGTAATAGATTTCCATTAAGATGTATCTATGTTTTTAAAGAAGAAAATAAAGAATGATTTTTTATCCTTTATGATTTGATTTTTTTTTGATGTAGTGATAAGGAAAAATAGAATCAAGGAGAAATGGGGATGTGACAAATTGCTGGTGTAAATAAACAGAATTCAGAAGCATGGAGAATGTGAACTCTCGTTATGAAATGTAAACAGTCACTCCGATTTTAGAGAAAAAGGACACTGAAATGAATGAACAACCACTTCAACTCTCGAGAAAGAGACACGAATGAACAATCGCATCATTTTTTGAAGAGTGGACAATGAATGAACAGTTATAAATGGATGAACAGTTATAAATGAACGAACAGTCGTGCTTCTTTCCAAAAGTCACATTAGTTCTCGAGATTGGCTATCTGGTTGTTTTGTCTATAAATAGAATAAAACTTTCGTAGATATCTTCAATCTCTTTCCTTTCTGAACAAAATGTCTTTCAAAGATTTACTCACTTTGAAGATTGAAGGAGAGACCGAGACGCCCCCTGCTGAGCCACCAGTGCCTCCTCAGAAAGAAAGGGGTGAAGACTCAACTGCTCGAGTACCAAAATGGGACTTGATTACTGAGCTAGTGGAGCCTGAAAAGACTGTCGAAGAAGAGGCATTGAGGATGGCTGCCTGCAAGTTTCTTATGAGTTCAGACAATGAGATGTTTGAACTGTTGGCAAACTATGTATTTAATCATGAAGGATCGGGGCCTCCTTCCCGTCCTTAATATTATATAATTCTATTCTGCACTTGAAATAAAGTGAACTTTATTTACATTATGTCTCTGAAAATAAAGTACATTTTGCTTTTATACATAATATTTCTTGAAAAATTTGCCATTGATAGGCATCATAGCAACTCTGCCATCCATATCTGTTAATTGATAGGCTCCAATTGAGAAAACCTTATTTACCACATATGGCCCTTTCCATTTCGCCTCGAACTTGCCTTTGCTCATATGAGTCATAATCATAGGACGTCTGACTGTAAGAACTAACTCGCCTTCCTGAAATGTTCGCACTCTGACTTTACGATTAAAAGCTTTTGAGATCTGGGCTTGATAAAGTTCGATGTGTTGTTGAGCTAATAGCCTTTTCTCGTCGAGCGCCTCCAATTCTTGAAGCCGAAGACGATCATTATTTTTTGTGGTAAGCTCATTAGCGATGGCAATTCTCAATGATAGAATTTGAATTTCCAGATGTAAGATAGCTTCACATCCATATACTAGAGAAAAAGGTGTATAACCTGTGGGGTTACGGACGGTAGTGCGATATGCCCATAGACATTCTCTAAGTTTATCACTCCAATTACGTTTGTTAATAGAGACAAACTTCTTAAGGAGTTTGATAATGGTCTTATTGAATGCTTCAGCCAACCCGTTAGCCGCAGGATTATAGACCGTAGAGGCAACATTATTGATTTTGTTGTCATCACAGAGTCTATTAAACTTCTGGCTGATAAATTATGGCCCATTATCATGGATGATTCGACGAGGAACACCAAATCTGTATATCATATGATGTTTGATGAAGTTGATGACACTACTAGTCTTTACTTCAGCCAAAGGTATAGATTCTGTCCACTTGGAGAAATAATCGGTTATAGCCAAGATGAACCGATGTCCTTTAGATGAAGGATGATTGATATAGGGCCAACTATATCCATGCCCCAAGCTTCAAAAGGCCATGAGGCAGCAGTCGGATGAAGAAATTCCGACGGTTAGTGAATGAAATCTGTATAAATTTGACATGCACGACATTTCCTTGCATAGTCAATAGCATCTGATACCAAAGAGGGCCAGTAGTAGCCCATACGTTGAATACGATCCTAAAGTTTAGGACCAGGCTGATGTGCTCCACAAACACCATCATGAGCATCGCGTAATATCTGCTTTGCTTCATCACCAGCGTGACATCTCAAAAGTAACCCATCAAAAGTTCTTCGATAGAGGGTTTTAGTAGTATGATTATAGTAGAATCGAAGCGATCGGTGACGGATACTTGTAGCTTCCCTAGGGCCTTCTGGCAATATGTCATGTACTGCAAAATCAATAAAAGGTGTTCTCCAGTCTTCGCTAATGACATTGACTTCAATTAGATTGTTGATTTCAATGTTGTGGTTGTTTTCAACACAAAATAGTTCTCTATTAGAGATAACAACCATTTGTTGTCTTTTGACTGGAATTGCCAATACCGCAGCTAGGTTAGCTAAGGCATCAGCTTCTGTATTGCATATGCGACGTACGTGTTCGATGAAGAACCCTTTGAACGAAGAAGCTATCCTGGTTGTTGCTTCATGGTATAGTACCAAATCTTGAAGTCGGACTTCATATATGCCTCTAACCTGACTAACAATCAGCTTAGAATCGCCATATACTTCGAGATATTCAATATCCAGTTGTTTGGCAAATTGGATTCCAATGAGCAAGGCATTGTATTCTGCCACATTGTTAGAGCACGACTCGTCTAAAGAATAAGCCCTTTGAATAGCTAATCTATCGGATGAAACGAGAACAATTCCCACTCCAACAACAAGAGTACCTCCAGGTCCAATTCTAGAAGCTCCATCAAAGAACAACCTCCAGGTAGGAAATTCTTCTGAGATCATATTTGATTCTAATGTTTCGTCTGGAATCTCGTCATAGAGTTTAGATGTTTCAGGGACAGGATGAGCTGCTAAGAAGTCAGCAAGTGCCTGACCTTTCACAGACTTTTGAGGAACATAAACCATATCATATTGTGCTAATAATATGGCCCATGTGGCAAGTCTAGAATTGAGTGTACTTGGCTTTTTCATTAAGACCTGAAGAGGATTGACTCGGGATATGACATGAATAGTTTGGCCTATGATGTAATATCTTGTCTTCTAAACGACAAACATTAAAGCTAAACATTATTTCTCTACCGGACTATAACGATATTCAACTCCAATCATCGTTCGACTAAGGTAGTAGATGGCTTGTTCATGACCTTCCTTGTTCTTTTGAGCTAGCAAAGCTCCCAATGATTGGTCCATTGCCCGGACATACATTAAAAAAGGTATTCCTGAGATCGGCGGTAGAAGAACCGACAGACTCATTAAATACCGCTTTATGTCATCAAATGCTCGTTGACATTCTTCCGTCCAAACGAAAGATACACCTTTCTTCATTAACCGAGTAAATGGTCTGCAACGTCCAGATAAATTCGAAATGAACCGCCTGATGTACGCAAGTCGACCTTAGAATCCTCGTAGCTCTTTTAGGTTGCGTGGAGGACGCATCTCTTGAATGGCTTTGATCTTCTCGGGATCAACATGTATACCTTTAGAGGTAATAACGAAGCTGAGAAATTTGCCACTAGAGACACCCAAGAAAGACTTGGTGGGGTTCATTTTGAGTTGATGCTGGCGCATTAGATTGAAGATAGTTCTTAAATCTTGAATGTGATCTTCTTTGAGACGACTTTTGACAGCAATATCATCAACATAGCATTCGACAGTCTTTCACAGATGATCTCGAAAGATAGTACTCATAGCCCGCTGGTAAGTTGCACCTACATTCTTAAGACCAAATGGCATGACTGTATAACAGTACACTCTACGAGGAGTACAAAATGAAGTATGTTTTTCATCTTCAGGATTCATCCGAATTTGATTATATCCAGAAAACCCATCCATAAAAGAAATTTGTTCGAATCCACATGTATTATCGATCATAACATCAGTAATTGGGAGAGGAAATTCGTCTTTAGGGAAAGCATCATTAAGATCCCGAAAGTCTATGCAAACTCGAACCTTTCCGGTCTTCTTCAGAACTGGTACAACGTTGGCTACCCAGTCAGGATGTTGTTCTTCTCTGATAAAACTGCAAGCTATAAGCTTTTTGACTTCATCATCAATTGCATCCATCATTTTAGGCTTGAATCGCCGTTGTTGTTGTTTGATCGGCTTGGCATTCGACAAAATATTAAGCTTGTGAGTTGCAATTTGAGGATCTAATCCCGGCATATCTTCATAACTCCAGGTGAAGACATTAATATATTCACGAATAAGATGAATTAATTCTTGTTTATCATCCTCTGAGAGATTTTTGCTAATGAAGATTGGTCGTGATACACCCTTCTCTCCATTATCGATTTGGACTAGTTGATCCTCAATAGGTGGCTCTCGTTGTTCAAAACAAAATTCCTACTGATTGTCCATCCTTTGTGCCCAAGGGTCCACTTCAGGATCTTCTTCAATGTCATCTTCGTCATCTTCCAAAAATTTGGCAGACACCATGTTAGAAGATACTATCACCCTATGAACATGACCAATGCTGGTATCAGAATCCCATGAGATAGAATCAAAAGAGTTAGACCGTTCTTCTTTATCAGATTCAGAAGGTTCTGGAGTTGGAAGTGGTGAAGCATAACCTAGTCCCCGCTTTGTTTTATCGTGGTATAGTTGTGATTTTCCTTTTGAAACAATAATACGAAGAGGAGTTCGTCTCCCTTTACCGTTGTTGAGGCCTGTTCTGAAATCATAACCCATTTTATGGATGATTGCTTTGGATTGGGGACTATAGCGGCGTAATTGTAGCCTTTCTGTATCATCTCTATTATCACTATAGAGCATGATTTTTGGTTCTTCTCTTTTATTGAAGAATATAGGCCTTTCATCTTTCTTTCGAGACGGTACTAAGAAGTACGACTCTTGTATTGAATCCAGTGATACCATATTTCGTAGGGATGATACGACTTCTATTGTAAGTGGTTTAAAGCTATCCAGCATATCCAAATAACATTGAGTATAATAAGAGACATCAGTATACTGCAATGGAGATGCTTTATTGATTTTTATACCATCATTTACAACAGGAACTTTAGCCTTAGCAGGCTTAATCATATTGATGACAAGAGGGGGAGAAGAAGAACGAGAAGAAGGAGGGGGCTTCATACGACGAAGGTCGATTACAAGCGGCTCAGAAGAGGTGAGCTCCCTTTGTTTCTGACTATCACCCTTAAACTGCTTCTCATGGGAAGGAAGATAGATAGTCAGTGGTTTGGAAGACTGAGCACAGGAGGTACGTCCTTTGACCGGGATCACCAGAGTATCATTTGCACACTTTTCTGTTCCTTATTTGTGTCCATTGCCAGTACCACCTTCATAAATTCTTTCTTGTACATGTGAGAATCGTTACAGTATGCTTCAACTCCTTTTAAAGGATTCAGATCTGTAACCTCTTTTTGGACTTCTCCATTACCATCCATATATTTAAAACATTGGTGGAGAGTAGAAAGTATAATATTGTTCTCATGGAGGAATGGCCTTCCTAACAAAGCATTGTATGAGCCATGATTGTCAATAACATAGAAAGTCACCTTTGTACGAAGATTGCCAATTTACAGTTTTAGGCGTATCTTCCCCAAAGGTTCACTTCTTCCTTGATTGAACCCCAGGATAGTAGTAATAGTTGTAGAAAGGTTATGCACTAGGATCTTCAAAGCATCTAGCAGTGACTTCGGCATGATGCTAAGTGCGGATCCTGGGTCAATCAGAATGCGATCGACTTTCATGGTGTCCACATATCCCATGAAATAAAGATGATGATCATGACGATTGTCTTCTAACAATATGTCATCTTGTGTAAAAGTAATGTTGGGCATTAATTCAAATACACTATGACAATGTGCACAACTGACTGGCTCCTTTTCAGGATTCTTGAGAAGAGTAAGACAAGCATCAGCCTGCATCAAAGCTTCACTTAACGTTTCTCGAGTTTCTTTTGAGAGACGTAAGAGTTCAAAGATTGACAATCTCGCTGGAGTATTGGCCAATTGAGCCAATATATCAAAGTTATATTGCTTTCCGAGTCCAAAAGACGAGGACTTTTTCAATGCTTTGTCAAAACGAACAGGTTATTTTCTTTTGTCTGCTGATGTGGGTTTAGAAGGAGTTGGTTCAGCTACCGACGGGGATGTAGATGGTATATTTTCTGCAAGAGAAGATGATGTAGGAGGAGCATCAGGAGATGGAGCAGGATTCTCTTGATTTTCAGAATATTCCTGAAGATAGGGTTTTCCAGATCTAGTGTCCATTAAAATTTCTTCTTCTGTTACTGGTTCAAAGGATACCATGTTGCAGCTTTTAGATTTAGCTTTGGAGTGCTTTTTTTGCTTAGAAGAGGAAGGCATTTCAAAATCTGCCCCCAGATCTAGGTGAATCCACATAATCTCTCCTCTGTCAGTCGATAGTGGAACAAGACCTTCATTTTGGGAAGGTAGAAGATTCACGATCTCAAGAGTAGTCCTTAGAATGGGGACAACACCATCTTGTACAAGTTGTGGTAGAAAATCACCGAATTATAGAGAAACCATATTAGCAGTCACCGTCTTCTCGTCCTGCTGTAGAGTAATTGCTCCAGAGTTGACCAACTCATGAATTTTGCTTTTGAGCATATAACATGCTCTAGTTGGATGCCCTATAAATCTGTGATAAACATAGTATTTAGGGTGATCGGTTTTACCCACCTCTTTCGGCCATTTTGTCTCTGGCAGTTGAAGCTTATTGCTTTTGATCAAGCAATCGAAGATGCTCAAAGTATCATCTTCATCGAAAGAATACTCTTCTTTTGGACGAGTTGTTTTCGGTGGTAGTACTGATGGAGTGGATGCTGTCTGAGTAACATTGAAAGCCAAAGACTCTTTGCCTTTGAGATTGATGGCCAGTGTTTCTTTACCCTTGTGGTTATTCTGGCAATTATTACCGCCGGGTGTAGAATGTTCGTCTTGGTTAGGATGAGTCATCTGAACTCCTAACTGTTTAAACTTTTCGGTACTGACTTTAGCCGCCTTGGAATTCACAATGAAAGAAGGCTAATCCTGGAATTGTGTAGATCTCGTCCACATACTGATAATAGGCAACAAGTTTGATTTGCAAGTGTCTATTGTTACAGCAGATGGAGTTCCTAAAAGCATTTTGAGTGCCTTTCGGTAGAATCTTTCGATGAAACTCTCCGTGGATTCATTGTGCCTTTATTTAATCTTAATGAGGGCAGACATTGTCATGTCGTTGACTCTCTCATAAAACCGTTTCAAGAATATTTGCTTGAAACCAACAAAAGAAGTTATGCAGCCATCAGGCAAGCTACGATACCAGTCGTATGCTGCGCCGGCTAAACAACCGACAAACACTCTGGTAAGGAGAGCATTATTTGGCTGTAATTGGTCAGTCATCACCTCAAACTGATTAATGTACTGACTTGGAGAAGTGCTGCCATCAAATAGCATAATAGTCGGAAGCTTGTATTTAGGAGGGAATGGAACCTCCTTCCACTCTGTAGGATATGGTTGCTTTATGCCCAATCTTTGTAGACTATCTTTCTGCTTGAAGGCTTCAAACTGAGTGCATAAGAGTTTTACAGCCTCGTTAGCATCCCCTGATGTTTAAGAATTGTTGGGCTGGTTAGAAGTGTTAGGAGGAGGAACTGCGTGATAATTACCACCCCCAGCACCAGACTGACTGGGATCAGCTTGAATTGGCACAGAAGCAACCTGAGGAGGCGGTACCCCCAGACTAACAGGTATAGAAGATGCTATAAGCTCTGGATTGGTGGCAGGATTTATAACCGGTGGCACTGTATGTTGAGCCACGATTATTGTATGCATACTTGCAACCATTTCTGCCATGGTCTTCAATTTATCTTCTAGTGCAACAATTCGTTGCTCTTGACTGGTTGAAGTAGAGGCATCTTGATCTTCCGTAATGGTATATGCCGTTACTTCTCTTGCTGCTATTGATGAGATAGTTTGTTCAAAACTTTCACTATCTGCATCAAACTCTGAAAAAGAGTCCTCTCCTATATGAGCAATAGGGAGATCTTCTTGATTAAAGACACCTTGGTTCATATTTTGATTTCTTGATCTGGTGTATTGAAAGACCCCTTCACTGTATGCATGAATCCGATCCAAGTATTGCTAACTGGGATTACGGGATGCATTACGTCTTGGACGTTTCCCACCCTAGTATCTTGAGAAGTCATGTTAACAGAAGCATATAATAGCTCATCTTCGTCTCCTATTATAGGTTTAAGAGTTGAAGTATAGTTCAGATGATCGAAGACAGATCGTCGAGCTGATTGGCAGCAACAGTTGATGACGACTTCATGAAGGTAGTGGCGATCTAAAGAGTGATTTAGATGTGAGGGAGATATCCTTACGATTTTTTGTCTTTGTGTAAGACGTTCCCGGAGATCAGTTACCACTACAGGACAAGAAGAAGTCGGAGAAACATATTCCTTAATGATGTTAGGAACATGTCTCCTATTCTTCAGATGTTTAGTTTCCTGAATGTATAAAGATGTACTCAACTCATTAGCATAAGTGGTTGGGTCTTTCTTTTCAAACTTTGGCTTCTAATACAGATTGGCCTTTGGCATAGGGTTCTTACGTTTCACCAAAGTTGATACTGGTTGACGCCTATTGAGGTAAGCGCATAAATCAGAAAATTCTGCTCCAGGTGTCTCTGTTTGTGATACCCCCAATTTTTTTTGCTTAGATCTTAAAATTTGCAAGGTGGAAAGATCTTGACCAGACCCCATAGGGGTAGGCAAGATGCCTCTTTGATCAGTATTCTTTCCGATATCAGAGATCCGAAGACCTCTGTTTAAAGGAATAGAATCTGATATATCTTCCTCTGAGTTATAGACCAGGGAAGTTTTAAAAAAGACCAAGGGGTGCTTTTCTTTATTTTGTAGAGGGTTAGCTAAGAAGCGTTTCCCTCTATTTTGCTGTTGAACCATCTTAGGCACAGCTTGCGCGAGTTGAGGAAGTGTCAGAGGACCCTTCCCTTTGTTCTGTCTAGTGTTAGTACTAGAGCATTATTTCTCCAAGTTCAGAACTGAAGAAGAAGAGGAAATAGCAAAAAGACTAGTTCCCTTGGGTTGCGCTGGAGCAGCAGACTGCGCCTGAGTCACTGATTGCTTAGGTTGCGCCATAGCACTACGGGCTACTGGTTGCTGTTTTCCATAAATAAATTTACTTTATTTATTTTGTATCTGAGAAAATTACAACTGTAGGAATCTAATCTAAAAGACGATTACTTTATCCCTTGGACGATGCGATAAAGAAGACTCGAACTTTGAAGAACTTGGACAGCAACTGGGCAATCTCTCTGTTCTCTCTGAAATTGACTGTAGTCTCTGATGAAGATGAATAAACTCTTTTTTATAGAGTTCAGGATAACTGTCCTTAAGCATACGCTCAGGTAGTTACTTGACGTGTGCATAACTGCAGGGACGCGTGGCGAATTTTGATGGAGACACATTAGCGTGCGGTTGAAAGCAGTGGAGCATGTTCAGGAGAGATTGATGGCCTGGATGCCATGTTGCATAACTTCTAGAGAAGTGGATAACTGGTACAGGACACATGAGAACGTGTGTTGACTGTAATCCTGGATATGGTTGCTGTAATACGCTGCCTCGTTGAAGGAGAGTTATACGCTGACTTGGATGATGTAGAAACAAAATAAAGCTGATACGCTTACTGGAGAAGAAAGGAGTCATACGCTCACTTGATGAGGAAGGAGTCATATAGACTTCATACGCTCACTGAAGAAGGAAGGAGTCGTATAGATTTTATACGCTCACTGAAGAAGGAAGGAGTCGTATAGACTTCATACGCTCAATGAAGAAGGAAGGAGTCGTATAGACTTCATACGCTCAATGAAGAAGGAAGGAGTCGTATAGACTTCATACGCTCACTGAAGAAATAGCCACGTGGCCATCATCAATCTTCTCTGATAAGCCATATCTTCAAATAACTGTCAAAAGATTTTCTCGAGCGTCGTGACTGCAGACATGACGGCTGACAGACTGTCAAAACTGACAGTAATGATGGCTTTGCATTAATGATCTGCTGAGCTGTCCTCGTAAAAGACAAAACCAACTCTTCGAATACATATACGACGGTTGCTCTTTTTATGACAACTATCTTTGCTCGAGAAGACGAGACGTCAGATTCATTCTTCATTTAATATATGCTGTACTGTCATCCCAGAAAATAATAAAATATTCACTGAGCGTATGGCCTGTAGATGAGCGTATAGCCTTGACTGAGCATATGGCTTTGAGCGTATGGCTTGGACTGAGTCTTACGTCAGCGTGTCATAATTTTCACACCCTACAAGACCCCCTTCAAAGTTTTCGAATTTATGAGTTTCAATAGTTCGAAATTACTTTGAACTTTAAAGTGAGAATGAGTCTTGACACGCTGGCATTAAATCTGTTTATGCAAAAATGAATTTATTAAATGTCATGATGACTCTTCATTTTTCGAGACTGATTGAATCTGATTTATGGAGGAATATGAACCGCCAGCAAGCTTTGTTATATAAACTGAGAAAATTCAGTTTTTGACATTCATATTTCTTGTAACCATGACTCCAAAGGAAGCGGCTGAAGAAGAAGCACGAAAATTAGGTTTCTGTGCCCATGGTGACCCCACCTTTGGAGGCAAAGAACCGGAGCCCTTCGTCATCAAGTTCAAAGATGACCCCACGCAGTTAGCCAAGAATTTCTTGGGTTACTTCGGTCTGGACGGCACCTCTACTTCTGATGGGCGGAGCCTCGCAGAGAAGCGTGAAATGCTCGCTGCTCTGTTGCACCGCATGGGGGTCCGAAGCGTAGAAGAGTTAGGCGTCAAACTTAGCCGCTCTGGAAAATAGAGCGTGACTTTGTTGCACCCCTTTCTTTCCCTCTCTTTTTTGTTTTGTAAGGCCATCAGTGCCTTTAATGAATATTCAAGAATTCTCTGTTTAGTATAATTTTGTGTTGAAAACTAACATGCACTAATGAATAACTGTAGATTACGCTGTAGGTTACGCTGTCTTCCAATGTTTGTAAGTTACGCTGGATAGCATACATCAATGAATAGCATGCACCAATAAATAGCTGTAGGTTACGCTATCTTCCAATGTTGTGGAAAGCACTCTTTGAATATTTCCAAGGTTATGCTGGTTTCCAAAGTACACGTGGCACTCATTGCATATTTTATGAGCGTTATTTGTGGATCCTTCCCAAGAATAGGCTTGCGCTCCATACTTTAAAATAGACAGAAGAGTTTCACAGAACTCATCCCCATCTTCTTTTTCTTCTTCTCTTCTCTGAAAATGAACGTGAGATTTTACTCTCGAATCGGAAAGCAAAAGCTTCTAAATGTTCGAATTCTGAGCAATATGTCAGACATCAGTTTGCCAATTCTTAGCGTCAAACTTGAAGGTAAGTCCGGCATAATACATGTACTGTTTTTACTGTTGAAAATAAGCTTTCTGTCTCTGAGCGTGCTTGACCAACCAGTACGTTTCATATGACATTTCTGTTGATTTAATTCTCTTCTTCATGTTGTTTTCCGCAGAAACTTGGCTAAAGATTTTCTTCAGAACTGGCATTGGTGATGTGGATGCTGTGGAGAATGTCCTTCTGACACCAACATCAGGGAGCTTATACGCTTTTGACGCGTACATCAGACAACTCAGAACTCTTCGTAGGATAGAAGGGTCTTCCTCAGATGGTAGGAAGAGCCTTTATACACGAGAGTTGGATGGTGGAGTCAACTCTACTACCGAGAAATCGGGTAGTAGAGTTCCATTCACGGGAGAACTAGGAATTGTATCCCAAGGTTTGGATACATTCCTATCTTCCTTGAGGGGTTACCCCCATCCACCAATTGTATTGGCAGCACCACGACTTCGGGCTGCCATACTCTGTGGTTCTCCTCTCGTCTGAGAGAGAAGACCAGAGTTTGATTCCTGCTGATCTGGTCGTGACTGAGACCCAGACAGTCAGGAATTGCCACCAACAACGAACCTGACGGAGAAGGTCCGACGGAGAAGATCCAAAGAAGAAGATAGATCTCTATTCGGTTATCGTTGTGGTGTAGAATGAAAATCCAAGATTTGTAATAGATTTCCATTATGATTTGTAAGAAAGTCTAAGAAAATGTAATAGACTTTTGATAGTAAAATGGAAATGACAATTCTTCTATGCTCAATGATTTGTATTTGTGGATGAATTGTGGACATGATAGATAATAAAAATCATCTTTTCTGTTTTAGAGTATATAATATTATCAGAGGTATTATGGACATGATAATATATAGAAACTCGAAAGAAAATAGATTGATTTCTATGCAGAGGTCAAAACATGACAAATGAGTAAGTAGATTCGGAATTGATTCAGAGGTTATGAAAACATGATAAATAACGAATCCCCACTTGATAAATCGATAGAAGATTATGAACGGACGAACCGTTTAGGAAATGATGAACGGATGAACCGTCGAATGAATGTAATAAATGAACGGATGAACCGTCAAGTATTAATGAATGAATATCGGGAAAAGACACGTTCCTTTAATTCTGGCAAATATATGCCTATAAATAGAGCATCTCTTTGAGTAGAAGGATCACACATTATTCTCCTTTATTCAAAATGTCTTCCGAAGAGAACACGAAGAAAATCGAAGTCGTCTCCAAAGTCGATGAAAATGCTAAAGAGCACTCGACTCCACAAAAGAAGGAGACGGGTGAAAGCTCGTCTGCTCCCAAGCTGCCGAAAGATATCTTGGATTTCCTGGTCGAACAAGGAGAAACCGAAGAAGAAGAAGAAGCAATGAGGCTGGCTGCCTGTCAGTTCTTGGTGCGGTCAGGAAATGATGTATTCAATTCTTTTGCTAATTATGTATGTGGTCCTCGTCCCAAGTACGAAAGGGATACCAGTGATCTTCCGTGATGATGTACTTCTTGAAGAATTTGTCTCAAATAAACTCTGTTTAAGGAAACTTTGTTTATGATGTATCCTTCATGCTTTATATTATTTTGCCTTTATTCACTGATCTTTAGACCCAGAAATCAAAAGGACAAGATATCATTTTCATAGAATATGGTACATACTGAGATAGAAAATTTAGAGGTGATATGGACATGATTTTCTATACAAGATCTTTATTAAATCCACTGGGAATCTAATAAGACAAAATATCAAATTCTCTGGAAAAATGATACATGGTAGAATATCAGTTTCCGCTGAGGATAATGACATCGAAATAGCTTTTGTAGAGAAGAATAAATTTTTGATTTTACACTTGCTGGGGAGTAATGAAAATATTATTTATACATAATATTTCTTTAAGAATTTGCCATTGATAGGCATCATCGTGACTTTCCCGTCCATAGAGGCAAGCTGATATGCTCCATTAGAGAAGACTTTGTTTACTACGAATGGGCCTTCCCATTTCGCGTCAAATTTGCCTTTGCTCATATGTGTCATGGTCATCGGACGTTTGATAGTAAGGACCAATTCTCCCTTTTGATATGTTCTGACTTTGACTTTCCGATTAAAAGCTTTTGAGATTCGGGCTTGATATAGCTCGATATTTTGTTGCGCATACAATCGTTTTTCATCTAGAGCTTCCAACTCTTGAAGTCGAAGGCAATCATTATTCTCTGTTGTAAATTCATTGGAGATTGCAACTCTCAAAGAAGGAATTTGTATCTCGAGGGGAAGAACAGCTTCACACCCATATACCAAAGAGAAAGGTGTACATCCGGTCGCATTGCGAACTGTGGTGCGATAAGCCCATAAACATTCACCAAGCTTCTCACTCCAGTTACGTTTATTGGAAGAAACAAACTTTTTCAAGAGTTTGATGATTGTTTTGTTGAAAGCCTCTGCTAGTCCATTGGCTGCTGGATTATATGCTGTAGAAGCCAGATTATTAATCCGATGATCATCACAGAACCGAGTAAATTTCTGGCTGACGAACTGTGGTCCATTATCATGGATAATACGCCGAGGAACACCAAATTGATAGATGACATGATGTTTGACAAAGTTGATAACATTAGAAGTCTTGACTTCAGATAATGGGATTGCTTCAGCCCATTTAAAAAAGTAATCAGTTATTGCTAGAATAAACCGATGTCCTTTTGATGATGGTGGATTGATAGGACCGATGACGTCCATGCCCCAAGCTTCAAAGGGCCATGATGCCGTTGTTGGGTGTAAGAACTCCGATGGTTGATGGATAAAGTCTGCATGAATTTGACAGGCTTTACATTTTCGAGCATATTGAATAGTATCAGCTACCATCGTGGGCCAATAATAACCCATACGTCGGATACGATCTTGAAGTTTTGGACCTGGCTGGTGAGCTCCGCAGACGCCATCATGTGCTTCACGGATTATCTGTTGTGCTTCTTCACCAGTGATGCATCGAAAAAGAAGACCATCATAGGCTCGACGATATAGTGTCTTCGTAGTATGATTATAATAGAATCTGAGAGACCGGCGCCGGATAGATGCTGCTTCACTCGGGTTATCAGGAAGTATGTCATACAACACAAAGTCCAGAAACGGACGTCTCCAGTCTTCAGTTACGGTGTCTATTTTGTTGGAAAAGACATATTTCATAGTAGAATCGGAAGAAGACAAGGACATTTTGTCAAACTTTAATTCAGCATCAAAGTTGAGAGAATCTTCGTCTGGATTATGGAGAAAAGCCAAAGCCAGATTATTTTCAACGCAGAATAGTTCTCGGTTATAAACCACTATCACTTGCTGACGTCTGATTGGTATGGCTAATACAGCAGCAAGATTAGCCAAAGCATCAGCTTCTGCATTATAGGCTCGTCGAACATGTTCGATAAAGAAACCTTCAAAGGAGGAGGCCATAGAGAGTGCTATTCGATGATAAGGTATCAAATCTTGATGACGAACTTCATACGTTCCTCTGATCTGATTGATGATAAGCTTAGAGTCTCCATAAACTTCTAAATATTGAACATCCAGATGTTTAGCGAGTTGAAGACCAATGAGCAACGTATTGTATTCTGCAACATTATTTGAACATGATTGATCTAGAGAATAAGCCCTCTGAATAGTTAATCCCTCTGGGGATACAAGAACAATTCCAACTCCGGCGACAATATTGCCGTTAGGACCTATTCTAGATGCTCCATCAAAGAATAGACGCTAGGTAGGAACTTCTTCAGAAACCAGATTTGAATCCAGAACTTCATCGGGAATCTCATCATATAATTTAGAATCTTTTGGGACTGCATGAGCTGCTAGAAAATCAGCAAGAGCCTGTCCTTTAACTGACTTCTGAGGAATATAATGCATGTCATATTGGGCTAACAAGATTCCCCAATTAGCTAGTCTGGAGTTGAGAATACCAGGTTTCTTCATCATAATCCTGATGGGATTCACTCTGGAAATGACATGAATCGTTTGACCGATAATATAATGTCGCATTTTCTGAACAGCAAACATTAATGCTAGGCATTCTTTCTCGATTGGAGAATAACGCGGTTCAGCACCCGTCATTGTGCGACTGAGATAATAAATGGCCTGTTCATGACCATCTTTATTTTTCTGGGCGAGTAATGCACCAAGAGAATGATCCATAGCTCGAACATATAGAAGAAATGGTATTCCCGAGATGGGAGGTACCAAAACTGGAGGGTTCATGAGGTACTGTTTGATGTCATCAAATGCTTTTTGACATTCTTCGTTCCAGATGAAAGATACACCTTTCTTCAGAAGTTTGTGGAATGGTCTACAGCGTCCTGATAAGTTGGAAATGAATCTCCTGATATAAGCAATTCTTCCTTGAAATCCTCGTAGCTCTTTTAAGGTGCGTGGAGGACGCATCTCTTGGATGGCTTTGATCTTCTCGGGATCCACGTATATACCTTTAGCGGTAATGACGAAGCCGAGAAATTTACCACTAGAGACGCCCAGGAAGGACTTAGTAGGGTTCATTTTAAGTTGATGCTGACGCATTAAATCAAAGATAGTCTTCAAATCTTGGATATGATTCTCCTTTCGTCGACTTTTGACTGCAATATCATCAACATAGCATTCGACTATTTTTTGGAGATGTTCGCGAAATATAGTGCTCATTGCTCGCTGATATGTTGCTCCTGCATTCTTGAGACCAAACGGCATCACTGTATAACAGTATGTACCGATCGGCGTTCTGAAGGAAGTGTGTTTTTCATCATCTGGAAACATTTTGATCTGGTTGTATCCCGAATACCCATCCATAAATGACATTCATTCAAAACCACATGTATTGTCGATCATGACATCAGTAATTGGAAGAGGAAACTCGTCTTTAGGATAAGCTGCATTGAGATCGTGAAAGTCTATACAGACTCGGATCTTGCTAGTCTTTTTAAGGACAGAAACAATGTTAGCCACCCAGTCAGGATGTTGTTCCTCTCTGATAAATCCGGAAGCCATAAGCTTGTTGACTTCAGCTTCAATTGCATCCATAATGTCTGGACGAAATCGTCGCTGTTGTTGTTTGACCGGTTTAGCATTTGGCATGATATTAAGCTTGTACATTACGATCTTTGGATCTAGTCCTGGCATATCCTCGTAGCTCCAGGCGAAGACATCGATATAATCACGAATAAGCTTGATCATGTCTTGCTTATCTATTTCTGAAAGACTCTCACTGATGAATATTGGTTTAGGAGAACCTTTTCACCAACATCAATTTGGATCAGTTTATCTTCGGTAGGAGGTTCCCTCTGCTCGAACCTGAATTCCCATTGATCATCTAATCTTTGAGCCCATTGTTCTGATTCGGGTGATATTTCAAAATCATCCTCATCTTCATCATTTTCTTGTGGGCCATCAACAGAGACCATATTGATGGATAGAATAGAGCGATAAAGATCGCCAACACTCGTGTCAGAATCCCAAGAGAGAGAATCAGAAGACTCAGATCGTTCATCTTCAGATTGTTCGTCTTTATTGAATTTTGACTCTTCATGGACTATGTTGATAAAGGAAGTAGGAACAATGTAACCTAAACCACATTTTGTCCTTCCGTATTTTAATGGAGGAATTCGAACAGGCATTCTTCTTCCTTTTCCATTATTGAGACTGGTTCTGAAATCATAACCCATATTCTTGATGATATTTTTGGATTGCTGACTGTAGCGACGTAGCTGTAATCTTCCAGTATCGTCATTTATATCATCCTCCTCCAGATTAGGAGGATTCTGAGGTCCTTTATAGAAAAATATTGGATTTTCTCCCTTCTTTCGACTGGGGACCACAAAGTATGATTTCTGTATAGAGTCTAATGATACGTCTGTATGAAGAGCTTGAACAACCCCTATAGTTAGTGGCTCTAAGCTATTTAGCAATTGTAAATAACTTTGTACATAACCACAAACATCAATATACTGCAAAGGAGATGCTTCATTAATACTAGATGCTGTATTTACAACAGAAGGCTGAGCCTTATCAGACTTAGTCAGATTAATGACAAAGGGGGAGGAAGAAGAACAGTTAGAATTTTTGTTTCGATTAAGATCGATAACAAAAGGCTCAGAAGAGGTGAGCTCCCTTGAAGAAGACCGTGGATAAGTAATGCGTCCACTGACTGGAATGACTAGAGTATCTGATCTAGCCTGAGAAGATGGAGGGGGAGTGATGAGTCCACTGACAGGAATGATCAGCGAACTTTGTGAAGCTTGGAAAGATGGTGCAGTAGTGCGTCCACTGACAGGAATTATCAGTGAGCCCTGTGCAGATGATGAAGTAGTACGTCTACTGACCGGAATTATCAGTGAGCCTTCTTCGGATGATCTAACAGACTGCGGAGGAGTGATACGCCCTTTTACAGGAATAACAAAAGTGTCAACTTTGGATGTCTCATCTTCATTATCCATAGCTTGCAAGACTTTCGAGTATTCATCTTTGTACATGTGAGCGTCATTGAAGTAAGCTTTGACTCCTTTGAATAGGTAAAGATCTGCCACTTCTTTTTGAACCTCTCCATTATCATTAACATATTTGAAGCACTGATGAAGGGTTGAAGGAACGACATTATGTTCATGCAAGAATGGTCTTCCTAATAGAGCATTGTATGAGCAACTATGATTGTCGATGATGTAAAAAGTAACCTTAGTACGAAGATCGCCTATTTGAAATTTAAGGCGAATCTTGCCTAAAGGCTTACTTTTTCCTTGATTGAATCCCAAGATGGTAGTGATAGTGCTGGAGAGGCTATGTACAGGTATCTTCAATGCATCTAACATAGCCTTTGGCATAATACTGAGAGCGGATCCTGGATCAATCAATAAACGATCAACCTTCATAGAATCAATATATCCTGTATGATATAACGGACGATCATGTCGATTATCCTCTAGCAGCATATCGTCCTGCGTAAAGGTAATGTTTGGAATAAATTCTAATACATTATGGCAATGATTAACAGGTTCTGTTTCCAACTTCTTGAGAAGAGTTAAGCAGGTTTCTGCTTGCAGCAGTGCTTCACTTAAAGTTTCTCGAGTCTCTTTAGAGAGACGTAAGAGCTCGAAGATTGACAATTTAGCTGGTGTATTAGCTAGTTGAGCCAATATATCAAAATTATAAGGCTTTTCAAGTCCTGTAGGAGATGACTTCTTCAATGGTTTGTCGAAGCGGACTTGTTGTTTGCTTTTGTCAGCTGTTGTTGGTTTAGAAGGAACTGTCTCAACAGGAACATTTAAAGGCTCTTCAGTAGAGACTGGAGTTGAAGCTGTAGCCGGGGGAACGTCAGAAGTTTCTTCAGGAACTTCAGCATAATCTTTCAAATATACTTTTCCTGACCGAGTTCCAGCATGAACTTCAACTTCAGATTCTGGTTCAAGGTTTATGGAAACCATGCTGCAATTCTTTATTTTGCTCTTGGTTCTTTTATGTTTGATAAAAGCTTCATTCCAGAAACCAAGGCCAACACGAGATTGATTGTCTCATGGTGATGGCCAAAGGTGCTCGGAGTCCCTTGCCTGAGTTCAAACCTGGGTCTGTGGCTAAATCATAACCCATCTTCGCCATCAATTCACGAGATTGTGAACTGTATAAATGAAAAGCAGGTTTGTACCTATCTTCAATTTGAGGTACAGATTTTATCTTCGTAGAGAGTGAATTTCCTGCTGAGATGAAAGTAGAGGTTAGATAAAAATTGGGTGTGAAACTAGAAGTCACATTGCATGACTTAGTTTTCCCGAACTTCTTTTTAGATGAGGAAATCTTCCGAGGAGAAGAGGAAGACGTCTCAAACTCTGTCTTTAAGTCTAGGTGAATCCACATGATTTCTCCCTTCTTAGTTGTGACAGGAACAAGTCCGTCATTCTGTGCTGGTGGGATATTTACAACTTTGAGAGTTGCTTTGGGGATAGGAACAATCCCACTTTCCACCTTTAAGGGAGGGAAGTCACCGAACTGCATTGAAATTACATTTGCTGTGACTGTTTTGTCTTTGGGTGTTAATATCACAGCTCCTGATTTAATCATTTATTGAATCTTCCCTTTTAATACATAGCAAGATCGGATTGTATGACCCAGCATTCTATGATATGGACAGTATTTTGGATGATCTGTCTTATTGGCTTTATCAGGCTTTTTAATTTCTGGCAATTGAATCTTATTACCTTTGAGTAAGCATTCAAAGATACCCTGAACATCGTCATCATCGAAAGAATATTCTTCTTTCGGCCGAGGAGATCTCTGTTGTTGATTTGTTGGAGCTGAAGTAGTTTGGGTAGTCTTTACCTCTTGACTACTGTTTTGGAGATTGACTTCAAGAGCTTCTTTCCCTTTGCGATTGTTGGGTCGAGTACTATTGCTAGCACTCTGATTTGATTCTTTAGGAGCCATTTGTACCCCCAGACCCTTAAAGGTCTCAGCACTGACCTCGGCAGCCTTGGCACTGACGATGAATGAAGGCCAATCTTGGAACTGAGTGGATCCTGTCCACATGCTGATAATTGGTAAGAGGTTCGACTTGCAAGTGTCGATCGTAACAGCATCGGGAGTTCCAAGAGGCATTTTGAGGGCTTCTCTTCTGAATCTCTCAATGAATTCCTCAGTGGTCTCATTATTCTTCTGTTTGATTCTTATGAGGGCCGACATGGTCATATCATTGAGCCCTTCGTAGAATCGTTCAAGAAACATTTGCTTAAAACCGGCAAATGAGGTAATGCACCCATCAGGGAGACTTCTATACCATTCATAAGCCGTTCCTTTGAGACATCCAATGAACACCCGAGTAAGGAAAGCGTCACTTGGTTGCAGTTGATCAGTCATTACTTCAAAATGATTAATGAACTGACTTGGAGAGGTTGTCCCATCATAGAAAGAGATGGTCAGAGGTTTGTATTTTGGTGGATACGATACCTGCTTCCATTCTATCGGATAAGGCTGTTTGATGCCTAACCTTTGTAAACCATCCTTCTGTTTGAATGCCTCGAATTGAGTTTTGAGATTCTTCAATTCTTCAGAGACAACTCCTGAAGATTGTGGAGTTGTGGCTTGTAGAGTGTAATTGGGAGGAGGGACTGCAGCATATGTATCACCCCCAGCTCCAGAGTGACTTGGTGTGGTTTGTATAGGAACATTAGATTGTACTCCCGGAATAGAGGGTTCGGGGTTTGGAACAACAGGGGTATTCAATACCACTGGTGGTGCTGTCTGTTGTTGAGCCTGCATTAGAGTGTGCATAGCACTCAATGTATCTGCCATAGCTCGCAATTGTTGTTCTAAAGAAGAAATCCTCTGTTCATGAGCCTCATTGCTAGTCGAAGGTTCATGATCACTTTCTGCCATGTAAGTGGTAATCATTCGAGGAATAGATGATGAAACAGTCTGTTCTGAATCATCACTGTGTGAATTAGTATCTTTCCCAGGGCTTTTTACAGGAGTCAATACTGGAAAATTGGACTCTCCAAGGAAGTCTTTTGTGATCTCCGGATTACCACTTGGATGAGAAGAAGAAGAGGCTCTGGTCAAGGCTCCGGTCCTGGATCGAGTGCCGAGATAAACACCATCTTCAGAGTCTGATATAGCATCAGACCGTATGCTACCCCCAATATTTCTGGAAGTCATGTTGACAGAAGCATAAAGAGGTTCATCTTCATCCAACATTGGTTCATATTGAATCCGTTCGAAAACAGATTGTCTTTTTGGTGAACAACAACATTGGATGACAACCCGAGGTTGGAAGTCACAACCATGCTTTTCATGGCGAATATGGGCAATGTCATAGCCAGATGGAGTGTTAATTCTCTGTTTATTTTGCAAATATTCTCGGAGATCTGTAGGAACAGATTGGGAAGTATTTGAAGATAGTTTCTGTGTAGAAACTTGTCTTTTGTTCTTCTGTCTTCTTGGTTCCTGAGTGTATAAAAACTGATTAATTTGAGCCACATAGTTCTTGGCATATTCTGCATCAGGATCTAATATACTTGTCTCAGTAGAACCGAACCGATTCTGATTAAGCTTATTACGAAGATCCGTGGGAGATTTGACTTTGATATCCGTCTTGGATACTTGTAATTTGCTTTTTTCAGACCGAGAAATTTTGAGAGAAGGAAGATGAGTATTATTCCGACTAGGAGTCGGTAATAATCCATCTTTGGAGGAGTTAGCCAAAAGGCATTTTCCATTGTTTGATCTAGTAAGAGTACTAGTCAAATTAACTCCAGAGGTAAAGACCTTAGGAGTAGAGGAGTTGACTAAAGAGTCTTTCTCCTTGGTTGGCACAAGATGTGCAAGTTGAGGGGGAATCATTTGTATGTTCTGTGGAAGAGAACCCCCAATTTGATTTTCAGAAACAGTCAAAGGACTGTATTTGTTAGCATACGCTGACTTCAGTTTGGACTTCTGGTCATACGCTGCCTTTTTATTAGCATACACTGGCTTTGGCTCAGCGTACGCTGCCTGATGTTGGCTTTTGTACGCTGCCTTTGCCGTACGCTGCCCTTTGATTGCCATACGCTCAGAGTCATCAATGGCTAAAGAGCCGACTGCTGTCGTAAGAATAGAAGGAGAAGGGACTTTGACATGTCCAGAGATGGTTTTCCTTGGACACATTGACTTGGTTAAAGAACCAATTTTGTCAGCGTGACTAGGGGAAACCACTGTTGCCGTGTTCCGAGAAGCCGAAGTGTGCTTCATGGAAGTTGAAGACGTGTTCTTGTCAGCATGAGAAGTGACAGAAGCGTCTCGGATTGCTGCAGAAGACTTAGGGACATAGACGGAGTGTCCCTTCTTCTTGGCAACAGGAAGAGCGGAGGAAGCAGTACGGCCCTCCTTCGCCTTGAGCATTTCTTCATAAGCCGATTGGTCGAATTGTACAACCATCGTCTTCTTCGTCAAGCCGATCGACGAGGTATCGCATTGAGTTGTTGCTATCTCATTGGAGGAGACAGCTTTCCCCAGCAGAGTTGCCAATTTGTTTTCCATAAATAAATTCACTTTATTTATTTTGTATCTGAGAAAATTATAACTGTAGGAATCTAATCTAGAAGACGATTACTTTATCCCTTGGACGATGCGATGAAGAAGACTCGAACTTTGAAGAACTTGGACAGCAACTGGGCAATCTCTCTGTTCTCTCTGAAATTGACTGTAGTCTCTGATGAAGATGAAGAAACTCTTTTTTATAGAGTTCAGGATAACTGTCCTTAAGCATACGCTCAGGTAGTTACTTGACGTGTGCATAACTGCAGGGACGCATGGCGAATTTTGATGGAGACACATTAGCGTGCGGTTGAAAGCAGTGGAGCATGTTCAGGAGAGATTGATGGCCTGGATGCCACGTTGCATAACTTCTAGAGAAGTGGATAACTGGTACAGGACACATGAGAACGTGTGTTGACTGTAATCCTGGATATGGTTGCTGTAATATGCTGCCTCGTTGAAGGAGAGTTATACGCTGACTTGGATGATATAGAAACAAAATAAAGCTGATACGCTTACTGGAGAAGAAAGGAGTCATACGCTCACTTGATGAGGAAGGAGTCATATAGACTTCATACGCTCACTGAAGAAGGAAGGAGTCGTATAGACTTCATACGCTCACTGAAGAAGGAAGGAGTCGTATAGACTTCATACGCTCAATGGAGAAGGAAGGAGTCGTATAGACTTCATACGCTCAATGAAGAAGGAAGGAGTCGTATAGACTTCATACGCTCACTGAAGAAATAGCCACGTGGCCATCATCAATCTTCTCTGATAAGCCATATCTTCAAATAACTGTCAAAAGATTTTCTCGAGCGTCGTGACTGCAGACATGACGGCTGACAGACTGTCAAAACTGACAGTAATGATGGCTTTGTATTAATGATCTGCTGAGCTGTCCTCGTAAAAGACAAAACCAACTCTTCGAATACATATACGACGGTTGCTCTTTTCATGACAACTATCTTTGTACGAGAAGACGAGACGTCAGATTCATTCTTCATTTAATATATACTGTGCTGTCATCCCAGAAAATAATAAAATATTCACTGAGCGTATGGCCTGTAGATGAGCGTATGGCCTTGACTGAGCATATGGCTTTGAGCGTATGGCTTGGACTGAGTCTTATGTCAGCGTGTCATAATTTTCATACCCTACAGTTGCACCCTAGTAATATAGGCTACTGATGGTGCCTTGGCAGCAACATGGTAGACTGTGCCTTAATAACGGCCTGAACAGACTGTACCTTGACAGTAAAGAGAGTAGTGGACTGCACGCGAGCAGCAGGAAGAGTGGATTGCACCCTGGCAATATAAGCAGGATGTGCCTGAGCCACTGAGGCGGATTGCGCCTTGGTCACTGAGCACTCAAGTTGCGCCTGGGCAACAGCAACTGCAGGAGACATAGGAGTCCACACAGTCCTGTTCTTGGCGATAGCCATAGTACGCTTGTAGCTCTTGGTGTTAATCATGTCCTCGTAGGCTGTCTAGTTGACTTGAACAACCAGAGTCTTCTGCGTCTTGCCGATCGATGCCGTATCATATTGAGTTGTCACCTTCTCGTCGGAGTAGAAAGTCGTCCCCGGCAGAGTCGCTATTTTGTTTGAAAAAACAAAAAAGTTGTTCTATTACAAACTTTGGAAAAAGAGTACAAGAGTACAATTTGAATTCTGGGAAAGTACAACTTAGGAATCTGATCAGAAGACGATCACTTTATCCCTTGGACTATATAAACTTTGAAGACTAGAGCCTCTGAAGAATACAACAGCAATTTTGCAAGAGTTCTTGATCTCTATCTGTCTGTCCTCTATCAATGATTGGAAACTCTATTTATAGAGTTCTGGAAATAACTGTTTTAGCAGTTATTCTGATGTGCGCGAGGCTGGGTTGCGCCACATTGGGTTGCGCCAACCTCATGTTGTGCCAACTTTTATTTAGTTATCAGTCGTGTACTATCATGTATTTAGACGTATGGCATCATGTGATTGAGATGCACGTGGTCGTGTACAGGATAGTAGACACGTCTTGAGAGATTAGTGGCATGTGCGCCACGTCATCCTACTTTGGAAATAAAAATTGTCTCAACTTTATCAGGTTGCGCAAGCTTCAGTCAACAAGTTAAACTGCGCCTGATTAGACTGCGCCTGGATAGGTGGCAGCTTTTGAGAAAAAGTCATTCATATTGCGCCAAGGTGCAACTAAGAAAATTGTTTAGATTGCGGCTAAGCGCAACTCATAAGATGTGCAGGATAGCTGTCAGTCCAATCTCCTCGAGCAACACAATTCGAGGGATTCGAAGATATTTCCCTCGTTCACTGTGTTGTCAGTTGTCAGTGTTGTCAGGTAATGATGGCCATTAGATGTCAGACGCCACGTAGACTTTGGCGCAACATAATTGGGCGCAGTCTGATATCAGGTGCAACCTGATCAGTGATGCAGCTTGATCTCTAAGCTTCAAAATAGTGGCGCAGCTTGATTTTTAGGGCGCAACTTGATCACTGAGTAGTAGATACATGGCGCAACTTGATTTTTAGGCCCTACACACTTAAGGTTTGAGTAGTGTGTTCACAGTATTTTATTGGAATCACACCTTCTCTAACACAATTTAAGTCTGTACCACTATTGACTAATGCAATTAGATTTTTAATATGATACTCATTATTAATGAGTAGATCTATTTGTATATACCATTCTTGGGTAATATAGAGATATATTTTCTCTAATCTTGATTGAGGTTCAGTGTCCACTTCAGAACTGGAAGTAGAAGCGTTACTTCTATTGGAGCTTCCTCCCTTTTTTGAATTATTGATCATATTTTTGGCTATTGTCTCCAATTATTCAATCTTATTTGAGTAATCTCATCTTGAGATTTCAATTCTTTTATTTCCTTCTTCAATACTTTAATCTCATTCTGGAGATCTTGTATTGTCACAGGCTTTAGTTCCCTGCTCTTATATCTTCGAAGAACCTCTTACATTGTATAAAATTCTTTATTTACTCTTTCCTCATTCAAGGAGGTTTTAGCTGATTTTTCTTCTATATTAAGGAAATCAATTAATTTTTCTCTTACAGTTCTACTGATTTCAGTAGACATTAGAGATTCTATTATCTCTCTTTTGTCTTGAGTTGTCAATACATTAATTGACAGACCACTCATTTCCACTATTATTTGTAATAATTCAAATCATGTTCATTGGAACATTCCTCACAACTGCATTCACTATCACATTCACACATATTAACTGAATCATTGTCACTTGATTCATCTGATGAACCTAATTCTTCATCAGACTTTATTAATATTTTGTATAGGGTTCTTTTAAGCCCTTCATCCTCTATTTCTTGGATGTTCTTCTTAGTATAGCATCTATTTGCATAGTGACCTAATTTGCCACATTTATAACACTTTATTTCTCTGGAAGATTTCTTCCGTTGAGAAGATTTCTTCTCTTTGCTTCTATTTTTACCTCTAAATTCTTGAGAATATTTTTTTCCTTCTTTTCTTCTTGTAATAGGGCATATTTCCCTTTTCTGTATATTCTTTCTTAGCCTTTCCTTTTTTATTATAAGGCTTATATTCATCTACAGTAAATTGGCTGCAAAATTTGCCTAATTGTTTTCTCTCTGAAATTTTTGTGATTTTAACTGATTTCTCAGTTTCAAATCATTACAGAGAGCAAGGCCTTCTTGAACACAAGAATTTATTAATGCTCCTTATATATAGTTTTGATATGGGATTTCTCTATTATTTTTCTCTCTCATCTTTTGCCTTGTTCTTTCAGCAAAAAGATTTGGTAATCCATTAATAAATTTGGATTTCCAATGAGACGAATTTGCATCATCTAATTCTATAACTCTACTCAAGAAAGTATTTTATACCATCTAAAGTGAGTTAAGGTAGGACATCTCAGATTCTGTAATAGGGCTCTAATTTCCCCCTATCAGAAGAAACATGTCCAGTAAAATGCTCTAATATGTTATAGATGAGTGTGTAAACAGCATCAGACTATTTTTGCTGCCCATCTTTTAATTTGGTGGTATTGATTATTTCCATTCTTTGCTCATTAGTTAAATGATTATCCCACCATCCTCGTAGGATTCCTGTAAATCCAATAGCTACGAATAAAGTAATTTGCTTATCGTTATTACCAGTAGCTTTAGCAACATTAGAATACATTAGTATTCGATGTATTTGATCATGTAATTGATTATCAGAGAGACCGTCAATATTCCATTCATAGATTTCTCTGGCACAATAATGATTCTAAATTATAGAATCATTCTCTTCATAGAGAACATCCACCGGAGAAGGTCTTTTGTAATAATATTTTACCAAATTAGGTTTGTCTACAAATTTGACTGTATTAATTCTCTCACGATTCACCTCATTCTGAACCGCATTGAAAGAATTAAACATCTGCTCAATTTGAACAAGAGTTATTTGTTCTTCATTCACAGAACAAGATTCTTCTGAGTCTGATTTTGACTCTTGTCAACATTGTACCGATGATTCACCCTCTAACATATTCAATTTAGGTAAATTCGCCTTGGGATTATAATTCAGGAATTTTTATTTAAGGCTTTCATATTCATTCCTTTCGTACTCATTTTGGAGTACGTTGACACTCTGATTTTTGAATTTCTCGACTAATTCCTTTAGATCTTCCTTCGTAAATTCTGTTCGAGATCTAAGTTTATAGTCGGTTACCTCCATTGAAGGTCTAATTGGAATCCTACTTGTTTCCAATTTGGGTTTAACAATAGGACTCTCATGGAGTTCTACTCCTTTTATTGTATTGAATTTTTTAATCAATTTCTGAATATTATCTTCTATTCGAGTCAAATGTTTACCCGTGATTTGGATATAAGTATTTGTAGAATTATTTTGCAAAATTATCTTTTGCATTTCTTTTATTGAAGCTTTTTCATGCTCTATTTGTCTATAGAATGAATTAGCTTCAATATTGGTATGAAATGGGGCTGAAATTTTCAGAGACTCATTAGGAGGATACAAGGCTCTTATTTTCTGTCCTCTTTAGTTGTCCATACCTTATATTGTTCTTCTAAGACATTTATTTGCCTTAGACCTCCACTTAAATATTCTTCTAAGAACCATTCTCAGAACCATTGGACCTTTGGAGTATTGTGAAGGTGCTTATTATAAGCCTTCCAATATTCTTTACGCTGATTAGCGTTAAATTTTTCTCTAAACCATTGTCGAAACTCCTTATTCTCTTCACTATAGTACTCCTTATTGTAGAAGTCTATCATGACAGGTGAGAGTCTATAATCCATTAATTATCAAAAGCCATTTTCGACATTGTCGGTTCATCATTTAATTTAGATGATTGAGAAGGACCATATATAGGATGTAGTATATTTGATTCATTTATTTGAATCTTTAATATTCTTCTTTCTTCATTATTGGAAGAAGAGCCAGCATTTGAATGCTTATTTGATATTTTGTCAGATATAAACCTCTTTGAGCTACAGGTAGATATTCTAGCTTTGATTTGTGGAGTAAATCTTGCTTCCACATCTCCATCTAGAGTCTGAATAATTTGATCAATCTCCGTATCCATTATGGGCTTCGGAGGTATTGCCATATTCAAAGTCCATTCAGTAGGAAAGTTTATTTCTTTCCATTTTATTATTCTATTTGTAGCTACTTTAGTAGTTAAGAGATTTGTCCCCACTAAAGTAGTCTGTCCTGGTTTTGTAAGGTGTTTAGCCTTTGGGGATCATGTATTCAACACCTTAAAATGTACTATATAGATTATTGCTATAGTTTCAGATCCAGGAAGAAAATTATAACCAAACGTCTTTAAATTCAAAGACACAGCTTCTAACAGATTTGCATTTGTTAATGATAAGCTCAAATTAGGATAAACATTGAAATAGACTGGGCCATGACATAGACTTGTCTGCATGACTCCCGTTAGAGATTGTGCCCAATCTAAACATCTTCCATCTCTTAGACATGTCAACATTAATGCATTTAACCCTTGAAGAGTCAAAGGTTTTAATGCTATTTGTATTAATCCAATATGGGTAAAATTATATTTATCTCTAAAATTAGAGACATCATCTTAAGATAATAGCTTAATTATTTGCTCATTATCTGAGACTTGTACTATTCTTTCCATTGTTTTGATTGCAATGGAAGATCTGAAATCAAAGGTACCGATTTGGTATATTTCTTTGGGTTGAACTTTTGGAATTGTCCATTTGTTTAACTCTTCTAATTCTGTAGAGAATTCGTACAGATTAGTATTCTTCACTGATTTATCCTTATTGGGGGTTTTTTTATTATGGCCTATTGGATGAGCCAGTTGGTCACTCATAAATTGAGAATCTATCTTGCTACCTTCTTTATGTCAACTATTAACCTGCAGTCTACTGTTAGTATCAATACTACTATCACTAGTTTCTAAATAGCTTAGGTTTAATTCTTCTGGTAGTAGAAAGGTTGTACGGCTGTCAACGATTTAAGGCAAACAAGACCCTCTCGGTCATCAAACGCCTATGCGACTTTGATGTCATCCCACAACTCATAGACACACCATACAAACTATTCCTAAGCATTCAGAACTTACAATAAGTAGTAATAAAACAACAGTAAATTACATTTTAATAGTCACATAAAGAATTTAGCAAGACAGAATGCACCTATTCACGAACCATTTTCATGGCTCTGATACCAATTGTAAGCAGGATCGAAAATCAGTAGAAGAGAGGATGGAAATTGAAGACTTCAAACTTTTATTGATAATGGAAAAGTAGTAGTACAAAGCACACTCTTACAAACACTCTTAAGGAAAGATAGTAGTAGAGAAGATTCAGATGATCCACACCGAGGCCTGGAGCCTCTATTTATAATACAAACAGACTCGAGACTGAATGGCAGCTTTCGATTATTAGCATCCATCTGTCATGCCGCACCACCTCGGTCTCCATTATTAAAGAACACGTAGCATATTATCGTACATACGTGTCTCTGGCTTTATGTCACGTCATTACTTCTTTATATAAAGAAGATTCCTTCTTATCAGAAGTTAGGCCAAATGAATTATTGTAGGCCCCACCACTATGACTTTTATTAGTGGCTGTCTCTATCAATTCCTTCTTTAGGATGGAAATTGAAGACTTCAAACTTTTATTGATAATGGAAAAGTAGTAGTATAAAGCACACTCTTACAAACACTCTTAAAGAAAGATAGTAGTAGAGAAGATTCAGATGATCCACACCGAGGCCAGGAGCCTCTAATTATAATACAAACAGACTCGAGACTGACTGGCAGCTTCCTGTCATTAGCGTCCATCTGTCATGCCGCACCGCCTCGATCTCCATCATTAAAGAACACGTAGCATATTATTGTACATACGTATCTCTGGCTTTATCTCACGTCATTACTTCTTTATATAAAGAAGATCCTTCTTATCAGAAGTTAAGCCAAATGAATTTTTGTAGGCCCCACCACTATGACCTTTATTAGTGGCTATCTCTATCAATTCCTTCTTTATTCCTCCACCGCATAGCTGTCTACTTGTCATCTTCGCTGTCACGGGTGTCCTTCGGAGATGGCTGGTGGACGATTGCACCTCTATTCTTTCTTCATCATCTGAAGAAAATTTGTCTTCATCTTTAGAGGCTTCTGATGATTTCATAGATTCATCATCCTTGATATCAAATAATAACTTATCATCCTTATCTTCAAATAAGGCCTTCATTTGAGATTACATATATTTCTGGCAACGAATTTTTAATTCTTGCTGGGATATTTTTGGATTCTTTCTGATTAAAGAATCTCTATATTTCTTTAAAGAATTATCATCTATATCCATGTTATTTTGTCCTTCCTGCAGTCTCTGAGCATTCTTAGCTTCGGCTGCAAGTGCTGATTTTATTTCTGCTATTTTCTCTTTCTCATCAATGCGGTTCCACCATTTGACGAGAAAGTTTCTCTTCAACATTAGTATTCCCAATTCTTCCCAGATTCCAATTAGACCTCCAATGGAGGTAACCGACTATAAACTTAGATCTCGAATAGAATTTACGAAGGAAGATCTAAAGGAATTAGTCTGTGAGGAGGAAGAATCAATTGTAAGCAGGATCAAAAATCAGAAGAAGAGAGGATGGAAATTGAAGACTTCAAACTATTATTGATAATCTAAAAGTAGTACTACAAAGCACACTCTTACAAACACTCTTAAAGAAAGATGTGGTAAATTAGGTTTATTTGCAAACTTGACTATATTAATTCTCTCACGATTCACCTCATTAAGAACCCTATTGAAAGAATTAAACACCTGCTCAATTTGAACAGGAGTTATTTGTTCTTCATTCACAGAACAAGATTCTTCCGAGTCTGATTTTGACCATTGGCAACATTGTACCGATGATTCACCCTCTACCAAATTCAATTTAGGTAAATTCGCCCTGGGATTATAATTCATGAATTTTTCTTTAAGGCTTTCATATTCATTCCTTTCGTACTCATTTTGGAGTACATTGACACTCTGATTTCTGAATTGCTCGACTAATTCCTTTAGATCTTCCTTTTTGTTCTTCCTGCAGTAGTACAAAGCACACTCTTATAAACACTCTTAAAGAAAGATAGTAGTAGAGAAGATTCAGATGATCCACACCGAGGCCAGGAGCCTCTATTTATAATACAAACAGACTCGAGACTGATTGGCAGCTTCCGGTTATTAGCATCCATCTGTCATGCCGCACCGCCTCGGTCTCCTTCATTAAAGAACACGTAGCATATTATCGTACATACGTGTCTCTGGCTTTATGTCACGTCATTACTTCTTTATATAAAGAAGATTCCTTCTGATCAGAAGTTAGGCCAAAGGAATTATTGTAGGCCCCACCACTATGACTTTTATTAGTAGTTGTCTCTATCAATTCCTTTTTTATTCCTGCACCGCACAACTGTCTACTTGTCAACTTCGCTGTCACGTGGTCTCCTTCGGAGATGGCTGGTGGACGATTTCACCTCTATTCTTTCTTCATCATCTGAAGAAAATTTGTCTCCATCTTCATTGGCAGCTACAGAGGCTTCTGATGACTTCATAGATTCATCATCCTTTATATCAAATAATAACATATTATCCTTATCTTCAAATAAAGCCTTCATTTGAGAATACATATATTTCTGGCAACGAACTTTTAATTCTTTTTGGGATATTTTTGGATTCTTTTTTATTAAAGAATCTCTTTATTTCTTTAAAGAATTATCATCTATATCCATGTTATTTTGTTCTTCCTGCAGTCTCTAAGCGTTCTTGGCTTCGGCTGCAAGTGCTGATTTTATTTCTGCTATTTCTCTTTCTCATCAATGCGGTTCCACCATTTGACGAGAAAGATTCTCTTCAACATTAGTATTCCCAATTCTCCCTCCTCACATTTGAGAGACCATTTCATAATATGAGGGATATTATTGGCTGCAAAGAAGTACATAACAGTTTCTTCTTCGTAGTAAGTCTGATTTCTTTGGCAAATTTTTGCATTTTCTACCCATTCTTCAAATGCCTTAAGCATGGGCATTGAAAGTATTTCAAGGCTGGCTCCAAAGTGTGACCACCATTTGTGGAACCAGGATGGAATTTCTTCATCCAATATTTTCGGACATATTTTTACAAACCAAAAATGATTTCTACTATCATTTTCATAGTAGAACACATTAGAGAAAGCATCAATATAATCCCAGTAAGTAAATTTAACTGAAGTTGTTTTATCCCTGGAGAGCATTGACATCTCAAAATTGGGATGGAAAAATCTTGTTCTGTGAATAAAGAACAAATAACTCCTGTTCAAATTGAGCAGATGTTTAATTCTTTCAATACGGTTCAGAATGAGATGAATCGTGAGAGAATTAATACAGTCAAATTTGCAGATAAACCTAATTTGGTCAGATATTATTACAAAAGACCTTCTCTGATGGATGTTCTCTATGAAAAAATGATTCTATAATTCAGAATTATTATTGTGCCGGAGAAATCTATGAATGGAATACTGACGGTCTCTCTGATAAACAAATACATGATCAAATACATCGAATACTAATGTATTCTAATGTTACTAAAGCTGCTGGTAATAACGATAAGCAAATTGCTTTATTCGTAGCCAGTGGATTTACAGGAATCCTACGAGGATGGTGGGACCATTGCTTAACTAATGAGCAAAGAATAGAAATAATCAATACCACCAAATCAGAAGATGGGCAGCAAAAATAGTCTGATGCTGTTTACACACTCATCTACAATATATTAGAGCATTTTACTGGACATGTTTCTTCTGATGGGGGAAAATTAGAACCCTATTACGGAATCTGTCAATTAATGTATTGACAACTCAAAACAAAAGAGAGATAATAGAATCTCTAATGTTTACTGAAATCAGTAGAACTTCAAGAGAAAAATTAATTGATTTCCTTAATATAGAAGAAGTGGTTGACGACAGCTCCAATTCTGACATTGCCATCAGGATCAGTCAGGTTCACTATCTACAGTGATGCCTCAGGGAAGGGTTTGGGTTGTATCTTGCAGCAGCATGGGAAGGTAATTGCCTATGTTTCCAGGCAGTTACGTCTGCATGAGAAGAACTATCCTACCCATAACTTGGAGTTAGCGACAGTTATCTTTGCTCTGATGTTGTGGAAACAATATTTATACGGAGAGCTAGTAGAGATCTTTACAGACCACAAGAGCTTGAAGTATGTGTTTATCCAGAAAGAGCTCAACATGAGGCAGCGAAGATGGTTGGAGTTGATGAAGGACTTCGATATTATATTGCAGTATTATCCAGGGAAGGCCAACATGGTTGCCGACGCTTTGAGCAGATATCCGGTAGCCATGTGTTTGATGGCAGATCGTCACTTGTTAGCACATCTGGAGAGCCTGGAGATCGAAATGATAGTATCGGGAGTTGAGATGCAGATGTGGGGATTGCAGATTCAGTCGGACTTGATTAAGAGGATCAAGTCGACTCAGTTCGATGATGTCGCTCTGCGGTGTATCTGAGAGCAGGTTCGAGTAGGACTTGTTAAAAAGTTCGTCATTACAGAGGATGGCGCATTGAGGCACTGTTCCAGACTGTGTATGTCCAGTGGAGACCTTTGGGAGCAGGATATGTAGGAGGCCCACCGTTCTCAGTACTCTATGCATCTAGGTGCTAACAAGATGTATAGAGACCTGAAGGAGCATGTATGGTGGTACGGGATGAAGCAGGAGGTAGCACGCTTCGTAGCCAGATGTTTGGTTTGCCAGCAGGTAAAGATAGAGAGGCAGAGGCCAGGAGGACTGCTACAACCATTGCCCATTCCGGAGTGGAAGTGGAAGCACATCACGATGGACTTCGTTTCAGGATTACCGCGTACACCAAGAGGAAAAGACGCGATTTGGGTTATCGTAGACAAGTTGACCAAATCAGCCCACTTCTTGCCATTCAAAGTGAGTTTGTCTACGGAGAAGTTAGGAGAGATATACGTTCGTCAGATTGTCAGACTTCATAGAGTTCCGGTGAGCATTACCTTGGATCGAGATAGTCATTTTACTTCCCATTTTTGGCGGAGTCTGTATACTAATTTGGACACTCAGCTCAAGTTTAGTACTGCGTACCACCCTCAGACGGACGGACAGTCAGAGAGGACTATTCAGACTCTCGAAGACATGCTACGGACTTGTGTCATAGACTTTGGAGGTTCTTGGGAGGATTATTTGCACTTGGTGGAGTTTGCATACAATAACAGTTTCCAGGCCAGTATTGAGATGTCACCATTCGAGACATTGTACGGGCATAGATATCGTACTCTCTTGTCTTGGGATGACATTGGAGAGAGAGTTTTATTGGGACCTGAGATGGTTATGGACGCAGCCGAAAAGGTTAAGCTCATCAGGGATTGACTTTGCATGGCACAGGACAGATATCGGCATTGGGCCGATAGCCACCGCAGACCTTTGGAGTTTGAGGTACTGCTTAGAGATAGGATTAGGATTAGGATTGGTTTGATTTTGTGATTTTGATTTATCATATTTGATTATTATAGTAATTTGAGACCTTGTTTGTTATTGGTTGGAGATCTAGTATTTTTGAGGATATCTCCGACACGTGGTACTATACGCTTCGGCAGAGGTGGAAAGCTTAGTCCGCGTTTTATCGGACCTTTCGTTATCAGCGGGAGAGTCGGTGACATAGCATACAGGCTAGACTTGCCACCTGCATTAGAGGGGGTCCACAACGTATTTCACGTGTCGTAGTTGAGACGGTATCATTCCGAGATCGAGGTGGACCCTACTCTTAGTTATCCAGAACAGCCTGTGGAGATTCTGGATCGACGGAAGAAGGTGTTGAGAAACCATACTATACCCTTGGTTCATGTCGCGTGGAGGCATCACTCTCCGGGAGAGTCTACCTGGGAGAGGGAGGATGAGATGCGCGAGCGATACCCTTATCTTTTTGGACCTTGAGGTATAATTCTCTATCATTCTCATCAGCTTAGTTTTGCCTTTAATTTCGAGGACGAATTTATTTTAAGGAGAGTAGATTTGTCACTACTTTCTAGAATAAGGATATTTTGGTAATTGTGAAATTTTATTATTTTTATATCATTAATTTGATAATTGTGATTTTTAGAATATTTTAATACTATTTTAATTGATTGATTGTATTGTGCTTTTAGCAAGTGAAACCCTAGAACTAATTTGACTAGAGACTAACCATGAATCCTTGAGACTTAGTTAGTGGACTTAGATTAGTTAGTTGGGCTCTAATTAGTCTAGAATGGCTAGAAAAGATTAGAGTTTTAATTATTTAATAAGCCATATTGGGCCTTTAGTTAAAGGGCTTGTTTTTACAACCTAGAAAGAGGTTTTGGGCCTCGTAACCAACCAAACCCTAGCCCATGGCTAGCATGGCCGGCCACAGCAGCCCCCACCGCCATATGTAGCATCCATATTAAGCCCTAGTCTCCTTTCTATTGCAAAACCCTAACCCTAATTGTGTTCTTCCTTAAAAGTTGCCTCCTTCCTTCAAAACAACTACAAATCCAACCAAACGAATTGCAAACTACTCCCCTTGAGTAGAGGAGGTTCTATTGACTTGCTAGCGAGGATTTGGGGTGTTTCAACCATTGGATTTGGTGGAGTTACCTTGTAAGAGACTTTTTATTGAGATTCCAACTCTCAATAGGTAATGGCTCTAAATTCATTTTTTTTCTTCTGATTTCTCTTCATAGATACAAGCATTAAGGCACCATAGACCTGTAGACCAAGTCTGGTAGAATTTCGTGTCCATTTGATATACGTATCGGAGGCGTATCAGAGTATTGTAGGAAGTGTTTGATGAAATACCTCAATGGAATGTTTATTCATATTTTTCTAAACTAATTACATGAATAGGCAGGTAATTATGTGTATATTGTAGATCTAATCGACTGAGTCAATTTTAGAGTGATTTGGACACTGTCATAGGACATGGGGACACGTATACGAGACCTCGTGCACTGTCCTGCTACCCGACCCGTAGAACTCCTAGTACATGACATAATATGAGACAAGATTTGGTGGACACGTGGGGGCTGTGACTGACATCACACCTACAAAATTTGAGAAGATTTGGTCGAGTATTCACGGAGATCTCCTCCCCGCAGTGGTCGCACACACGTGCACACGCGCGGAAGAAACCCCACTGATACGGGTTTGTATCTTCGACACGACACGACTTGGACACCTTTCAGGGACACCAACACGAACCCCTAGACCTACCCTACCCTACCCCCTGATACAACCACAAGACACGTATTTGGACACTCTGTCTCCTAGAGTGCTCGACACCTCTGTACGACACAGACACACCTCTGTGCACTGGTTCAGACACTTGGGTTTGGACACGACCTGAGGACACTGTTTGGACACGAGTGACATCCTCTTACTGACACCGTGTGTAGTCACTCACCCTCTTCCCTTTTCTAGTATACATTATGTAGTTATGTGGATTTGGGTTTTCGAATTCAGGTTGGTGTTGGGTTCGATTTGAATGTCTGATACCTAGGTTAATGTAATTGAGTTTGAATTAATAGGTTGTTAGGTTCTCATCTGAGTTTGGGTTCAGGTTCTGGGGAGTGAGAATCTCAGTTTCTGATGGATTTGGTTTAGTTCAGTTCCTAATATCAGAGTTTAGGTATATGTATGTACCTTTAATATATTATACTCGATACTATGTATAGGCTATGAGGGTTCAGTTTTGTTATGTATAGGTTATATTATATGAGGGATTGGGTTACTTGAGATATGAATATATATAGGTTATATATGTATATGGGTTTAGGTATATAAGATATATATATATGTGAGGGTTACTTCATATGTTATATGTAATGTGATACCAAGTATATATATTGTAGGTTACATATAGGTACGTATGCAGGTTAGTTGAATTGAGTCTATTGCAAGCTATTGGTTATAGGTTTTGGTATGTATATATATAGTATTATATATATGCAACAGTTGTTAGATTTCAGTTGTGAGGTTTGTTGGCCCATTGGTCATGGTCAAACCTGATTTTAATAATTGATCAAACTCTGTCTCGATATCAATGCAAGTCAATTCAAATGTTTACCTACGACGTTTTGGACACTGCTCAACGATGGATATCTATTATGTTCAAGATCGAAGCTGTTTGCCATTCAGAATATATTTTCTTCAAAGCAATATAATTTTTCATTTTATTGAGTCTAGGAATACATTGTACACCAAGTCATACTGGCAAATAGGCTGTCCGGAATCGTTTTTCAAAATCACCCTATCCTTTTAAAAATGACCTATATTTTTGAAAAATATCATTTATACAAAAAGCTTACGAAGGACTTTTCAAAAAGCCAAAATGATTTTTCTCAAAATCAACTGGCAGAACCCTAGCAGAACTCGGCCAAAGTTCGGCCAGAGTTCGGCCAGAGTTCGTCCAAGTTGAACGTTATGTGAACGTTTGATTTTGAACTTGGTCTCCCTTCAGTTGTGATTTGTTACAAAGGGTTCTGCCCGAGTTCTGTCCAAATTCTGTCAGAGTTCTGTCTTTGGAAAAACTATAAATAAAGAAGGATTTCGGTCATTTCAAAAACACCAATTCACTTTCAATCTCTTCTCTTCTAAAGCTTATATTTCTTCCAAAGAGTTCTAAAAAGCTTCCATTTTCAAATTCCAAGCCAGTTACAATCCTCTAGTCGATTTACCAGTACGGTGCGGTCTAGAAGTTTCAAGAGCGATTGTTATCAGAGGCTTGATTGTAGATACAACTCTTCACAATTGAAGTTGGTCGAGTTCTTCGTATCAAAGCTCGCATCTGTAGAAGTTGCAAGGACTTCGTATGAAAACTTGTAGGATTTTCCAATAGTGGATTCAACTGGAAGCTAGAGTTCTTCCGACTGGACTAGTTCTCACAAGAGGAAAACCAGTATAAATCTCGGTGTTTGTATTTGCCATCTGATCACTCTTTTATTTTTGTCATTTACTTTGTGATTATTATTATATCTGTGATCTAACTGCTAACGAGATTTTTAATTAGCAATATTTCGCTGCCTACTCTATTCACCCTCCCTCTAGAGTATTCTGCTTTACGATTTCATTCCTACAATTGGTATCAGAGCAAGTTCTCCATCTAGAGGCATTATATTCTAATCCTAATTGTTCCTACAATTGGTATCATAGCGGATTATAAGGTAAAGCAAGGTAAAATTGCAGTTATATTCAATTCTTATATAGATCACAGCATTACACATGGCAACTGTGAAATTCACAAGTTAAGGCCAAGCCACAAACAGACCTCCACTGTTTGACGGCACAAACTACACTTATTGGAAAACACATATGAGTTTTTTTTTCTGAAATCTCTTAATTTTGACTTATGGTCTGTAGTTATTGATGGCTATAGAAAGCCCCCTCGTATTGATGTTGATGGTGTTTTAGTTGAAAAATTCTATGGCAAATATACAGAGGATGAAAAGAAAAAGGCCAGTCTTGACGCACGTGCTATTAACGCTCTATTTTGTGCTTTAGACAGAACTGAATTCAACAGGATGTCTACTTGCACAACATCAAATGAGGTGTGGAAACTTCTTGAAGTAACCCACGAAGGAACAACACAAGTCAAGGAGTCAAAGATCAGCAGACTTACTCAGGAGTACGAGGCGTTCAAAATGAAGCCAAGTGAATCAGTCACTCAGATGTTTACAAGATTCTTGGATATTGTAAATCCTCTGTCTTTACTAGGCAAGGATTACAGTAACCATGAGAAGATTCACAAACTTCTACGAGCCCTTACAAAGAACTGGATTCCAAAGGATTCAATAATCATTGAAGGGAACGACCTCTCAACAATGTCTCTCGAAATACTCATGGGTAAGCTACTCACTCACGAGTTAGAACTTCAAGACTTTAAAGATGCTACACCAAAGGAGAAGTCAGAGAAGTCGATCGCTCTCAAGGCTCAACATAAAAGAACCATCGAAGATGATTCTGACGACAGCGAATCCGACTCAGAAGATCAAGATCTTCTGGTAAGAAGATTCAAGAACTTCATAAGATTTAACAGGAGAACAAAAGACAGCAAAGACAACAACAACAACAACGAAGAAGATCCTATTTGCTACGGATGCAAGAAGAAAGGATACATGAAGAAAGATTGTCCCACAGCATCATCATCAAAGAAAGGTAGCAAATAAGACAAAAGCTACCTGAAGAAATCTACATCAAGAAAGTATGCCAACACAAGCATATGGCATGAAAGTGAAGCCAGCGACTCAGAAGATGAACAATCAGATGACGCTACAAATGTATGCTTGATGGCTTGCGATCAGATAATCACTAATCCTCTATTTGATCCTTATGATGATTTCACCTTTGAGCAACTAGGAGAGGCTTTCAGTGACCTGCTAAATGATTACAGGAAACTGCATACACTACAAGAAAACATGGTTTTTGTGACATGTAAAGTTGTCACAAAAATTATGAAAGTCGTCACAACACATCTTCTGTGACGAGTACAGTGACGACTTATTTTCGTAGCCTATACCTCCGTAGCTAAAAGTATAGGTGACGACCAAAAGTCGTTGTCACAGAAAGTTCTCTACTGTGACAAGAATATGTTGTCAGTGATAGTAAACTTTCCGTGACAACAAAATTCATCACTAAAAATATTATAAGTGGCGCACAATATTGTCACAAAATAGCTTTTTATTGTAACTAAAAATAAATAATTTTTTTTTTGACAAAAATAAAAATATTTTTCGTGACAACATTTGCTATCACAAAACAACTTTAGTAACACTTTTATTGTTGTCACAATAAACGTATATGTTTAGTGACAAGTACATGTCATCATTGTAAACACTTGCAGTAACACATTTATTATTGTCACCATAGTGTACACTTTATACGTTTGATGGAAATCAATTGTCACGAGTATTTTTTTTTTTGTCATTGTCATTATACATTAAAAACACAAGAACACAATATAATATCACACAATTCTTGTAGAAGAGGGTATGCATGATTGTGCTCATCTTCCAAGAACACCCGCATCGACTTTCCAATGTAAACCAAAACAAACCTTCACAAATTCTAAAAAGCCTTTATATAGACGATTAACTCTAAAGTAATTATAGACGACAACAACATGAAAAGTAATTATAACAATTCTCAAAAAGTAATTATATTGCTCCACAAAATTCAGTACATATAACATGAAGAGAAGTAATATTGGTACTTATAAAATAAAGAGTATCCAAAGTAGCTGGTACATAAAACCTAGAGTAATCTATAAATATAAACTGATGATCAATTGCATATGCAGCTCCTGTCTTGGTGATGATCAATCTTTAATGACCTGTATAAATTAATAAAGAGATTGTTTAGAATATTACGTAAGCATATATGTATAAGAAAAAAAATTGTCAAGAATTTCTACAATAGAAGCAATAAGAATAGAGAAAATGACACAAATGTTTGCAGTTTAGTTCAAAAGCTAGAAGTAATGTCTTTACATTTACTTGATAAATGAAAATATCATGTATCTTGTTTTCAAACACTTACCAGAGTTTGTAGCTCTTGTATTTGTAGGAACTGAAATATCTGCAGACTGTGACGGAGAGCCAAAAAAGTAATTGGTGTTACAGTAGATTACACCACTGCAATAAAAAAAATTATTACGCATGTCATAAAATGGTTTTCCAAGAACAGTTGGGCAGTGTCAAAGATGAAATTTCCTAGAGAAACGTTACACCAAACAGGCAATGCATGAAAGGAAGGATCGTGAAGATGACCGCTATGAATCAATTTTCAGCACAACCACCGTGATTTATGTAAAGTTTAACAAAAGGGTTTATAACATTGGTTTTAAACATATTGAACTTTAAATGAAGAATTGCAAATTTACAAACTGAAATTACAAACAAAATAATATACCAGATTGTACTGAGATGCATTTTTTTAAAAAGATTACCTTCGCTGCTTCCTGATAATTCTTTGTGGGATTGATCAGTTGACTGGGTTTGATGATGAGTCTTGATCAGGCATTTGATGTCCCAAGTGCTCGAGTTGATTACCATGTTGTCCAGGAGTGTCCATTGTCATGTAGAAAATCTTAGCTTAAGATTCGGGAGGAATAATCCAGTTGAAATCAACTAAGATGGGAAAGTATTTACACAATTGGATGTTTAATGAACTGATCTGGGATCACAATCTTTGTTCTTGATATTTTACGTATGAAAACCCCTCACATACTCTGAAGGCAACTTAGCTCATCTTCAAATACCTCTACCTCTTACTTCAGTACTGCAATTAATGAAAGAGCAAGATGAGTTAGTTTAAGAGCAAGATGAGTTAGTTTACTTCAATAATAATGCATTGAAAGGAACTAGAATCCTTCCATCCAGGTTTATACTCTAAGCATGCAGAAAAGATGTATTCTAGGACATCTCCAGGCTTATACTCTTATTTTGGCTCAATGTTTGATAATTGAGTATAAACCTGGATTTGTCTGTGAGCAGATCAAACACTTTGTGCTTCAGATTTTGGCTCAAATCATCAGCATGCTTTAGGACCTCTATTGGAACAAGTGTGCTGTGAATTAAACGCTTATGTGGAATGGATAGTGAATATTGGCAGGAGACTAGAGGATCATTGCTACCTAAGAGGCTCCTTCCCAACAAAATTGTCGCTTTAGCACCTACAGAGTGTATTCTATAGATTATCAGATAAATAAATAAAACACCCACCAGATCATAACTGCCACAAAAACGATCTCAAACAATTAAAAAGAAATTATTTGGCGGAGAATTGCAGAATCATACAACTAGAGTCCTTCTGTAGCAGTAACCATAAAAGACTCAACAGAATGACTTGGTCCACTTAATTGCTGATATATAAAAATAGCTTTATACATTATATATATATATATATATATATATATATATATATATATATATATATATATATATATAAGTTAGATGAAAAAACCAGTATTCAGAATATCTCAGGTGATAAATTAGACAACTCACCAATTTGCTCATAAAGTAAACAGATCAATATCAACTGGAGGAATATCAATTCTTCTAAATAATCAACAAGAGAACTAACTCGCCCTAAAATATGCATACAAGTGACAGGGAAATAGCATCTTGGCGAAATTTGCATCAGAAGTCTAATACCATGTCTCACCTGGTTAATGCCCCACATACAAACCAAGTGGATATCTAGAAATACCACCATTGACAACCGTAATACACCTGAAGTCGAAATGGTAAAAGGACACTGACATACAAAGGAATACAGCCTCCAATGATCACCCTTCGTCAGATAAATTTCAATACTGTACAGAGTAAAATAATAAAAAGAGTAAAAACAGGTCAACCACGTACTCGTGAAGTTTTATTACATTGCACGAGTGAACACTTTAAATAAGGCATGCCAGAAATGAAATGCCAAGAGTCAAAAACTAATAAAGGAGACTAAGCAACATCAACATGGAGCAAACCATAAGCATATTTTGCATATCCGGAATGTTAATAATAATATTCACAGCTGCTCTACAAGCTTTGAATGGGAGGTAGGAGATTATTTCAGCAGTAGCTCTGCCAGTTACTATTTCGAAAGCATTATCACAGAGTTGGAAACATGGAAGAGAACAAAAGAGTAGATGTACGAGTGTGAATATGAGAGAAAGACTACCCACTAAACTTTATACAACTCAAGGAACTACCTAGTAAAGAATACAACAACAATAACAACAAAGCAACCAAATTTTTGTGGCTGGGTGCTTGAATCTTTTCTTTCATTGTGTTTTGTTAAGGTCCTGTCCATGGTTTAAAGTATCGGCCGATACCGATCCGATACGGCCAATACCTATACGGTTTGGCATGTCCCGATCCGATACCGACCGATACCCGATACCAACATTGAGGGTCTCTTTTCCGGTCAATTCGGCAAATAAAATTAAACGAAAAAGATTTGAGCCAAATCCAGGTTTATACTGCAATTAATGAAAGCATGCAGAAAAGATTTGAGCCAAATCCAGGTTTATACTCAATTATCAAACATTGAGCCAAAATAATCCAAAACCTAACAAAGGTATATGAGATATGTCATATATTGTAATCACGGGAGATAACAGCCAGAGCCTTGCGCCTTTGACTACCTTGGAAACAAAGAAGCCAAAGTAGAAAACATACTGAAAACAAGATGGCCCAAAAACTACCGTGACATTACAAAACCATCAAGTAATCTGTTGGCAGTAGAAGAAAATGATATATGTTACGAAACTAAATGGAACTAGCCTAGTCCAAAGGAATTCTGCAATGGACATAACCGTGGGATTTTTCTACTATTGTTGTATGAATTCTAAGTATTTTGTAATGATTGATAACAATAATTTTGTCAGATCTAAATTAGAATCCTACTAAAGGGATTATTACCTCCTGCAAGAAATTTACTAAGCCTAGAAATCCTATGCATTGACTCCTTCCATTACCTAGTTGGAAATTCCCTGACCTAGAAACTTGTATAAGCAATAGGTGTCTGGGCGATGTTGTGTTTGCGTACATAGCAGCCTAGCAGGACAGTTGAGAAGCCTAGGCAACCGCCAGTGACAATATTAGTTTATATGACAATTCAACATACACACTTACATTTGTCATTTTATTCTATGTGACGCTTGGTCACATTTAGACTCGTGAGGACAACTTATAAGACACAACATTAAAACATCAAGCCATTCAAAAACAGGAAGATACCACCAAGACAGCGGTACCTTAATATAAGTTATCAAACCTCCATATTGTAAAGGAGTCAATTTATGAAACAGCTACCAAACAAGTCCAGCTTACTACTAATTAATATCCAAACATATCCACCTAACAAGAAAGTAGTTTTTGACAGGTGAAACTATTGTCAAAAGTTGTTCCAAAATTGAACGGACTTTTCAAAAGTTTTTTGATAACCAATTGTTACCAAACAGTCTTGGACTGCTTTCGAAGGGAAAAAAAAAAACACAAACAGCCTCCAATAAATAAACCAAACCATACCGAAGAACAAAATCTGCTTATTGTTATGGTAAGCTAGTTTTTTGTGTGGGGATAGCTTTTGTAAGTAGGAGTAAACACCAAAACTAGGACTAAATATTCGGATCCGTTTCAGTATCTAACACAAGAAGCTGAACAAACAAACATTGTCAGAGGGGCTACCAACGCAAATAAGACAGGCTCTACCATTCAGTTTTTGAACGTTTCTATATTAGATTTTTTTTCCCTCTACATGTTGCCATCTTACATCGGTCACCAGCCCAAGTAATCCTAAAAAAAAAAAAGACAACATCAGGCTCACCAGCCCAAGTAATCCTCAACAAAGCAAACAACAACATCTGGCTCACCAGCCCAAGTAATCCTCAACAAAGCAAACAACAACGTCAGGCTATAAACTTATAGAGTCAAACCAAATGCATATCATCACAACATTGTTGATACAATTCAGCAACATAGCCAACCCAATTCGCAAGAGTCCAGACCTATACTTAAGTAACGACAAATGTCCAATTGCAAGATCGATGGAAAGGAAATGTTCGATGCTTCTCAAAGGAAGAAAGAATGACTTAATAACTTGCAATCTACTATATGCCTAGCTAATTAAGCAAAGCAGCCTCAATAAGTCCAACAAATGTAATTCTCTTTCTTTTGTTCTCAAAATATGCTAGCCAGAATTGAAGATTGTGTCCATGTGTATATGAAAGCACTACATATAGCACATATTAGCAAATAAAGTACAATGTCTCGGCAGAAAAATCCTTAGATCATTTGATACAAGTAGGGAAGAAAAAATTCATCATACTATAATATATAGAAAATAACTCACAGATAGCCGGTGGCACCTCTTTGCAACATCTCTTACAGTCTTCCTAGGGAGCTCTGACGCTACCTTAATATACTTCATTGTGCCATGTTCACAAACATATCTGGAAATATCATGTAAATAATAAGTTCATAGTGTGATCAAGTAAACATTGGATGTTGGCATTTGTTTATAAAATGGGAAAAAAGAAGGAACACAGATTAATATGATATATGACCATTTTGAGAATGAAAGAATTAAAAAATCAATATTAAGGATTCTATGTAAATCAGCTTGGGTCTGGATGAACAATTATAGTAATAGAATGTACTTCTTAAGACCATGATCTTTAAAGAATTCAGTGTTCACTATCATATCAATATTCCATCAGTCCATCATCACATCCAACTAAAAACAAGGTTTCAGATAATGTTTTAGGTTTCAAACCCAATACTTTTCAGACATTTCGGAACAGAATTGGAAGGTCCCGAACTGCCCAAACCAACTGATTCAAAACCATCGAATATCCCATTCTCTAACTCCACCCCCTTCAGCTGTCTAAACCAATACTCCCCGTGAACGATCCAAAGCAAAGTTTTTGACCTTAACCAGAACAAAAAGAAAAAAATTGCAACTGAAATCCCAAAATTGGTACAAACAATATCAAGTGATAGGAATTTCGAAAGACATCAAATGTCAAATATCCAACCATGTTCTGTTCGACTATAATTGTGTCCTTAATAAAATTAGATCCCAAGATAAATGCTAAATTTGGTCAACTTTTGTGCATTGAATATTGCAACAATCACAAAGTTTCCTTTTGAATAAATTCAGGAAAAAAAAACCAACAATCCATATCTTCTCCTTCCAAGAGACTACTTTTTTAGGAACCCATAAATCAAGGTTAACAAAAAAACTTCTCCTTCTAAGAGACTATCATTTTTTTATTTTAGGAACCAAAATTCGATGTCGGTATTGGTATCAGCTCCGGTGGTTTTCAATCAATCAGCTTCCTAATTTCGATACGAATCGGCCGATACTTATATCCTTGCCGTATATACACACACATAAACCAACGGCTAGAACAATAGTAGGATCGAAATAGTGTTATTTTGAAAAATTCTAACTATAGTAAACATCCAAATTGAATAATACAACGTTCGATCAAACAAATACTATTACGATTTCTTCTGCATGCATCGCCATCAAATAGAGAATTAAGCACATTGCGACGAAACCAAAGAAAGGAACAGGGATTACTTGATGAGTGCTCGATTGAGAATGGTCTGTTCCTCCAGAGGCAATCTCCCGCTTTCTATATCATTTGGTGTTGCTTAAGGGTTTTCTTCCATGTGGTCGTCCGCTTGCTCAACCAGTTCTTTCATGAAGTCGTCATCATCAGTTATTTCCTTTTATGTTGGCTGATGCAATGTTTATCTGCGACGATTAACTAAAATAATCACATACTAGAATATTCCTTTTGCTAAACACAAGTAGCATTGAGAATGAATAGAAACCTGTAGTACTAGATGTTTCTTTTTTATAAATTGAACCTCTTTTGGAACCAAGGTAGCAGGCTTCAATCCAACAGCCTCATGTGGAACACCTTTATCAACACCGGTGCCTACAATTGCTTCTTGTTTAACACGTTTTTGACTTCTACTATCACCAACATCCTTCTAGAATTTTATTAAGTGCTGAAACAAATTAACTATTACTTTCCACTCAAAAAGATAAATAGTATTAGAATATCCTAAATGTATATACCAAAATAAATATAGGGTACCTCTGATGACTTCATCTCAGATTCATCACTGGAAAGGACGGTGACTGAAAGTTTTGCTGCAACAGGTGGTGGAGGTGGATATAGAGCTGGCACCGGAGGCGGTAGAGGTGGAGTTGGGAATGCCATACGAAATGGCTCTGGAATATTCATCTTGTTCATTAAATGTAGAACCTGCCATGCAGATGAAGGCTATGATAAATGATAGAAATACACCTATCATTAATATTAGTGCTTATTACGGGACGATGTGCGACTTTGGCAAAAGAGGTTTCAACGACTAATTGTATCTATTTCATTTATAAGATGATGAAGCATGAAAATGGCATATGAATTGTAGCATATGGGTGTTAGTTCCAACCTGGGTATAAAAAAGAGGAACTGCAATTAGGGCACTGAATTGGTCAAAATATTCCCATCTGGTGGTGGATATTCATACCTATAAAACAAGCATGTCACTCAGTTTTGTAATACAGAAAAAACATCCAGCAACTAAATTACGGTCAATATAAACATTTTGCTGGCAACTTAGAAAAGTTTGTGGCATCTCAAAATCTAACAGCAATGCAAATGACATAATAGCAGTGCATAGTCGCCATAGCATGTCCTGCTGCACGGATCTAATTGAGGTGCCATATCTGTGTCGGATAATTCTCCAAGCATACATAAACAAACAATAATTAAAGCACTAGCTACTGATAGAGATCCAGTTTGACTTGAGTTTTCATTTATTTCTTTTGAGTTTGGGTCTGAGTGAGTCTGAATTAGTTGGGTCAAGTTTAAGGGTGTTATGATTGCAATTTACTTTTATTCAGGAGTTGCTTTATTTTTGGAACTTGTTTGCTTGATGGCCAAGTCTGAGAGTACTTCCAATTTTCCAAGTCTACCTGTTTTCCAAGTTTAAGAGCCTATAAATAGAGGTATAATTGGACTCTTATTTTAATGAAGAGTTCGAAGAATTGAGATTTAGGATTGAATCTTTGTGAGATGTGAGGTCGTTGGGAAGCCAATCCATCTTTGGCGTGTATCCCTGGAATCCTAACTTTCTTTCATTCTTTTTTCCTATATTCTTTTCCCTTATTTTTGCTACCTATGCGATTGAGAACCCCCACTGTGGCCTATTCCTTTCCTTCTTGCTGCCCACCTGCACCACAAAACCGACCCTACCTCTTGCTTGCTTGTGTTGTCATCCAAGGAAAGCACCAGCCAGCCAGGCCAGCATGTTTTGCCTGTTGTGAGCCGCCAGCTACCTGGCTAGGCTGAAACCTTACCCTGCTATGCAGCAGCAGAACTCTTTTCCTCTTCCCTAAAATCCGACATCAGACAAGCCCACATCCCCATCTTCTCCCTTGCACCAGACAACCAACCACCAGACCTCCCTCTTTCTTTTCCTTGTTGCAAACCAAATTAGCCAACCCTTCCCTTGCAAACCATCAAAATTAGCCACTCTTCTCACTTGTCTCATGCAAAACCAACATCCAACAGTCGAAGTTCCCTCCTTCCACATCTGCATCCAACCTTTGCACATCAAAATTAATCACCCAAATCATAATCCATCTACAACATGGTCAAGATCCAATCAATTGTTTGGTCAAGATCCAATCATTTGTTTCAAAGTTGATCGTTCTATCTTGGAAACAAATGCTTTATTGCAGACCAAACATCTTCCAGAATTCGTTTGGGCAAGTTTCGATTGTGTGGACTTACTTTATCAACCTCATGTATAACCATAACTGTGCTTTGTTATTGATTATGATTACTGTGATCTTTTGGGTTGGTTTATGGTACGTACAAAGGGTTTTACTTGGAACCTATCATTACGCAAAGAAAATAGGATTGGTTTGATTGAGGGAACCAGGACCTTTAACGTGTTTACATGTCTGAATCTGATTGATAAAATCCTAATGATTTTATTCAATAGCTTCTTGCTTTTATATACAACTCACAGCAACAAGCCTTAACAAGAAAATATGAACTCAACTAAACCAACCACTTCAAGATATGACCAATAACCTATTGAGCAAGTCAAATAACAACTACAAGAGAAATAAATTCAAATCAGAACATATTTAACTATTACTTCACCCATTGGTGTCATTGTCATTGTTCTTCACTGTCGAATTGCCAAGGATGGAGGTAAATAACAAATGAAAAACTTTATAATGTAAGTTAAAGAAAAGGATTGTTATATAACCTCCAGCTATGTTGTTGATGTTGGCGTTCATCTGCACCCTCATCTGTAATTGGTCGCTTTTCTCACCGCCACGTTGGCAGCCACTTGGTACCATATTAGCTTCCTCTTTTGTCGCCATGATGGCTACCTCTCTTGACAACGTAACGGCCGCCTCTCATCAACGAGCTGGCTTCCTCTCTCGTCGCTATGACGACTACAACTTCCGTCCTCGTAATGGCCACCTCTTTCATCGTCGTGCTACGGGATGCCCTCCCTCTTCGTCGCTATTTAACGTCGACGACTCCAACTCCAATCTAGACAACATCTAGCACTGATCGACTCCAACTCCAGCCATCTAGCATGCATCGCCAACGACCTCCAACTCCATTCTGTGTCCCATGACTTCCATCCACCATCGACCATTTTAAGACCTTCAACAAAAGGGTTCCTGTACCCGAAACCAACACAGGTGGGTAGAAGATAAAGAATAAACAAAAGAAAATTCTAAAAATGGTGAATAATTCAAGACCTAGAAAATAAAGAATAACAAATCCTAGAAAATAAACAAGACGAATCTAAAAAATAAACAAGAGTAAATCCCCTTCCGCAGCTCCCTCGACAAAGACAAAGAGAGAGCCAAAAACAAAAAGAAGGTGAATGAGAAGGAGAATGATAAGGAGAATTAAAACGAGAAGTTGAAAGAAAGAGAAAAAGCACTAGAGATGGAGTTCCAGGGGCAAGGAAGAAGGCGACCCTGTCGGGACGAACGACGGTGGGGGCGACGGTGGGGGCGCGAGGGCGGGAGAGGAGGGAGGGTGCGAAGAAGAGAGGATTACCTGGGGTTCCAGCGGCGGTTCGAGCGACGATGGAGAAGCTTTGAGAGAAGAAGAGAAGGAAATAGAGAGTGGAGAAGGAAATAGAGAGGTGTAGAGATGAAATTTTGAGAAAAAGGGTTACAGGCTCCAGCGCGGGGGTTTGAAGGGGAAGGGGGAAGGTTTTGGTAAAAAATTGGGACCTAAATTTTAAATGAAGCCAAAAAATTCAATGGAGCCAAAAAAATTATGTTAAGCAACGATTTTAATCCGTCGAAAATGCAACCATAGTTTTAATATGTAGTTGTTGGACAATTCTAACTGTCGTAAATCGTCCATTTTGATATATATATATATATATATATATATATATATATATATATATATATATATATATATATATATATATATATATTTGATATTTTTTTTTGATATATATATCAAAAATATATATATATATATATATATTTTTTTGATATATATATCAAAAAAAAATATCAAAAATATATATATATATATATATATATATATATATATATATATATATATTTTTGATATTTTTTTTTGATATATATATATATATATATATATATATATATATATATATATATATATATATATATATATATATATATATATATATATATATATATCAAAAAAAAATATCAAAAATATATATATATATATATATATATATATATATATATATATATATATATATATATATATATATATATAGAGAGAGAGAGAGAGAGAGAGAGGATACTAACAAGATTCCAAATCCGGTTGGAGACTTGCGAATATTTGATGATTTTTTTATATACAGTCGGATTATAATTAGGATTGTGATATTTAATGTAAAAAATTTTGGTATAGTCAAATCTTGTTACAATTTAAATAGTAATGTCAAAATAGTATCAAAATTATGATATATTTTTTATTTAACTTTTTTTAATTTATTTAAAGTTTTTGTTACAAGAAATATATTTCTTCTTTGTGACTAATACTTTTGTGTGACGTACAATTATTTGGTAACTAAAAGAAACTTTTAAGTGACAAGAATAAAATTTTAATCTTGTGGCTAATACTTTTATGTGACAATAATATTTTCTTGTAACTACAACAAATTTTTAGTGACAACTATTTTTCTTATCACACATAACTTGTCTCTAAAATCATAATTTTATTTCAGTGACCACATTAAGTGACGACCAATAAAAACATGGTCACTAAATGTTTTAATTGTGTGACGGACAATATCAGTTGTCACAGAAACAAATTATGAGTGACAACAAAATTTATTTGTCACAGAAATATCCCTTTCAGTGACAAGTTTTACACTTGTCACAGATTACTTGTCACGGAAACCCGGATTTCTTGTAGTGATAGTAAATATGAAACCTCTAAGAAGGTACTCAAAGAGTACAAAGGTGAAATAGGAAGACTTACCGACCAACTAGATCATGTTAGAAATAATAACTCTTTAAATGGGTCTGGTGAGCTTTCTTCTATTAAGTTATTGTTACACGAGACTGTTAAGCTATCCGAAGAAAAAGACCAAACTATTATCCAGTTAAAGGAAGACCTATCTAAGGAGAGAAAGAGTCTCCAGTGTGCACAGGTCAGATTAGAATCACTCACATCTGACTATACTAGATTATATGACACTTCCAAAAAGTTGGAAATTAATCTAGAAAAACGGCCTGAAGTTGCTGCTTCCTATTCTAACGCGTGTCAATTACCGAATCATCGGAACACGCCCAATACTGTCAGACCAAACCATACCAAAACTATGCCCAAGAAGACAAATAGGCATGCATTCTTCTATACTAGAAAACCAAAACCTACCAATCATGCACCTCACACTACTTTCAACACTCAACATTCTAAATGTCATTATTGTGGCCTAATTGGTCATATATCTTCTGCATGTAGAATCATAAAGTTAGTAGATTTAAATGTTTATGCATGGATACCAAAAACTAACCAGTCAGGACCCTACAAGAAATGGGTACCAAGAGTTTTATCTGTAAATTATTTTGTAGGTGGGACCCCCTTCACATGCTATGAGCAAATGGATCATCGACAGCGGTTGCTTACGGCACATGACCAGTGACGCTTCATTATTCGCAACACTATCGAAGAGGAATAAAGAAGGATACGTCTCCTTCGGTAATAATTTAAGAGGGTACATAATCGGTATCGGTAACATTGGTAAGGCTCCCTATCCAGTGATTAAAGATGTTTGTCTAGTTACAGAGTTAAAACATAATCTGCTCAGCATAAGCCATTTAGCTGATCACGGTTATGGTATTAACCTCGTCAAAGATAAATGTATATAGTTGATAGTTCAACTGGTAGTACTATATTTGAAGGTATTAGGGAAGACAACATATATGTTTTCTATTTGTTGGAAGATGCTAACAAAGCAGGTAGATGTTTGATGGCCAAAAGCATTGAGAGTCAACTATGGCATATGAGACTTCGGTCATGCAAACATGGATACAATTTTAAGACTATCTATAAAGAAGTTGGTACGCGGCTTACCGGACATTTCTTTCAAGAAGGATACGGTATGTAGTGAATATGAAAAGAACAAAGCTACCAAATCCGCATTCAAATCCAAGAACGTTGTAAGTAGACCTTTACAACTGTTACATATGGACTTATTTGGACCCAATAGAATTGCTAGTCTAGGTGGTAAGTTATATGTATTTGTCATTGTAGATGATTTTTCTAGATATACATGGGTTTATTTTCTTGCACGCAAGAACGATGCATTATCATAATTCGTCACCTTTTGCAAGAAAGTACAGAATGAAAAAGGATTCATGATTACTCGCATTCGTAGTGATCATGGTGGCAAATTTGAGAATGCATAATTCAAGCAATTTTGTGACACACACGGTTATTTGTATGAATTCTCTTGCCCTAGGACTCCGTAACAAAATGGAGTTGTGGAACGTAAGAACAGAACTCTATCTGAAATGGCTAGAGTAATGTTAAACCAGTTTAGTCTACCTAGATACTTATGGGCTGAAGCTGTAAATACAGCATGCTATATTCTCAATAGGATTCTAATTCGACCTATGTCGAAGAAGACACCCTATGAACTATGGTTTGATAGAACACCAAATGTTTCATATTTTAAGATTTTTTGTTGTAAATATTTTATTCTTAATACTGAAGACAATTTGAGTAAATTTGATGAAAAGGTCGATGAAGGTATATTTTTAGGTTATGCAGCAAAGAGCAAAGGATACAGAGTCTTCAACAAAAGAACCAGGATCATCGAAGAATCAATCAATATCAAGTTTGATGAGCTAAATCAACACTTAGATGATGATGACAATGAAGACATAATCACACCAAGTACAGCTACTGCAAAACCTTCACACAAAGATACAGAACCATCATATCAAGCATCAGATGAACCTCCAAGTAAAGAAGTCAGAACTAGCAATCCTGAGACTACACCAAAAGAGATGAGATTCTTGGCAAATTATCCAAAGGACTTGGTAATTGGTGAGATTACCAAGGGTGTAAGTACTCGTTCCTCTAATAAAGATATAGCTTCTTGTGTTGCTTTTGTTTCGCAGTTTGAACCCAAAAATATTGAAGAAGCATGTAGTGATAATTTTTTGTTAGATGCTATACAAGAGGAATTAAACCAATTCGAACGGAATCAAGTTTGGGAACTTGTTCCCAAGCCCATTGATCATCCGGTCATTGGCACCCGATGGGTATTCCGAAATAAACTGAACGAGAATGGTTTAGTGACTCATAATAAGGCTCGACTCGTAGCTCAAGGATACAATCAAGAAGAAGGTATCGACTACGATGAGACTTATGCCCCAGTTGCGAGATTAGAATCCATTCGCATGTTATGTGCATTTGTATGTTTTCAGAATTTTAAATTATTTCAAATGGATGTCAAAAGCGCATTTTTAAATGGTTTTATAAAAGAAGAAGTTTATGTAGCTCAACCTCCTGGTTTTACTGATTTCAAATTTCCTGAATATATTTTCAAGTTGAAGAAAGCCTTATACGGTTTAAAACAAGCCCCTCGTGCTTGGTACGATCGTCTAAGCTATTTTTTACTTGATAACGGGTTTTCAAAGGGAAAGGTTGACACTACTTTGTTTATAAAATCTTTGAATAACAACATTCTTTTGATTCAAGTCTATATAGATGATATTATTTTTGGATCTACTGATGAATCTTTTTGTCAAGAATTTTTAAAGTGTATGTAGAATGAGTTTGAGATGAGCATGATGGGAGAATTGAAATTCATTTTCGGACTACAAATCAAACAAACCAACAATAGGACGTTCATAAATCAAGCAAAGTACACAAAGGATCTATTAAAGAAGTTCGATATGGAAGCAGTCAAGCCACTTAGCACTCCAATAGCGACTTCAACCAAGCTTGATATTGATGAACAAGGCAAACCTGTCGACATACGTAAGTATCGAGGTATGATCGATAGCTTACTGTATTTAACTGCTAGTCGACCAGACATTATGTTTAATGTTTGTCTATGTGCACACTTTCAAGCTAATCCTAAGGAATCACATCTGTGTGTAGTTAAGCGTATCTTCCGATACCTTAAAGGCACTTCTTCTGTCGGCTTATGGTACCCCAAAATCACGTCATTTGACCTAACTGGTTATTCTGATGCTGATTTTGCTGGATGCAAAGTAGATAGAAAAAGCACTAGTGGCACATGTCATTTCCTAGGAAAAGCTCTAGTCTCTTGGTTTAGTAAAAAGTAAAATTCTGTTACATTATCAACAACCGAGGCTAAGTATATCGTCGCAGGACGTTGTTGTGCACAAATTTTGTGGATGAAATAAACTTTAGAAGACTATGGATTGTATTTTACACACATACCCATTTTCTGTGACAACACTAGTTCTACTAATTTGACTAAGAATCCAGTATGTCACTCTCGTACTAAACATATCGAAATTAGACATCACTTTCTTAGAGATCATCAACAAAATGGAGATATAGACCTTGTATACATAGACACACAGAATCAATTAGCTGACATACTCATAAAATCTCTAACGGAAGATCGTTTCAATTATTTACGTCGAGAATTAGAAATTTTAGATATTAATAATATTAATTATTTTTTTTATTAATTAATTTATTCGATACTCAATAACTGTTTTCGAGACAAGCCTAAAAAGAGTCTATCTGTCACCATGACTACGGTCGAAGCGAAGCGGTACTTAAGAGTTCCCCGGTGAACCTCTGTTAACTGGGACAGTACTCCTACAGCTAATCTGAGACAGATGCTGAGTAAAGAATATTAATTTCTAAAATAATATTAATTATATTATTTTGAGATTTAAAATTACTAAACTCTGAATTAAACATTTGAAACGAATTAATGAAAAAGATGTGGCCTCATTATTATATATATATATATATATATATATATATATATATATATATATATATATATAGCCAGGCAACCCTTGGCGAATTCGGCCCGAGTTCAGTCCGAATTCGGCCAGAGTTCGACTGGGTATATATATGTACCAGTCAGAACCTGATGCCCTCTCTTCTTCATTCTTTCAAATCTCATCAAAACAGCAGCAGCCGTGCCCCCTAAACCCTAGTTCGTCTCCACCTTTCTTCTTCCAATCCACATGGAGATCTTCGTCCAAACTTTGGATTCGTGCGGAGAATTTCGTCCTCTACAACATATCCAATTCTCGAAAGGTATAAATCCTTCTCTCCTCCACTTTCCAATTGTTAGGGTTTCTAGATTTTGGGATAGAATGCCTAAGGGATTCAATCCTTTCAAGAGGAAGAAGACCAATGCCAGTGAAGAGGCATCGCCTTCGGATCCGCATACGGATCTCCTCTTTTCTCTGGTCCAATCGGATGACGGTGCATCGGACAAGTTTTACTTCAAAACTCCCGACCAAGCCCTATTGTGGTATGCCGATTTCATTATGCGTACTATTTGTACCGGATCTCCGATCAAATGGACTGTCTTTTCCGACCACCGTCCTTACTTTGAGGCATTAGGGTTACAACACTTTGTTTCTTTACAATTTCCTATAGCTACTAATGCCATTAGATTATTTTACTGTAATTTTGTGTTAGACACTTTTACCGTGAGAACACGTGTCGGAGGGATAGATATCGAGTTTACTGATGAAATATTAGCGGAAATCCTTGGTATTCCAAACGAAGCTGCCCCGTTCGATGACATCACTGACTTTGATTACCCCGATGGTACGACTCTCGTTAGTCTCAAGAATGAGCTTTGTGCGCCTGCACGTGCTCGTCCTGGAAAGTTCAAGGCCAATAACTTGAACTTGTTTAACTACGAATTACATCGCATCATCTATTCCACTTTACTTCCAAAATCTACTTCCAAAGATGATGTCACTGCACTTGAGCTTTCTGCTCTATATCACATTCTTAAGGGGATTCCTTTCTCTGTCACTAAGACTATCATTCAGATGATGGGTAGATGTCGCGGAAGAGACCGCAACCTTCCTTATGCGATGATCATCCCACACATCTTTCAGAGATTCGATATTAACTTATCCACTTGTGCTTTCGACCCTGAGCCCAAGTTCCTCAAACTCTCTCGTCGCAACATTGCTACTGTTTCTCCACCTACTGCACCTGCTCCTCCTGCACCTACTCCTACAACACCTGGTCCTCCTCAGTCTTATCCTATGACCTTTGAGGGTATTCATCAACATCTTTCAGATCTGCAGTCATTTTATGTTGACACTTCCAGGGAACATGAGTTTCATGACGTGACTCGGTTCCAGGCTATTGCCAACTCCTTCGCCGATCTGCGATTTGCACAGACGGGTCACTCTGTTAGCTCTCTACCTCGAGACCCTTCTGTTTTCGGCTACCACATTGATGATGAGATGGTCCACTCTCTGTTCCAGCCAGAAAATGCCTACGATTGGTATCGTACTTCTAGTGCCACTCCTCATACTTCTGGAGCTGATACTTCTGGAGCTGGTCCATCTGGACATGCTGGCGCTGCAGCCGATGATGATGATGATGAAGATGATGATTTTTGAGATGTTACATATTGAGACTGATATTTTGTCTTATGTTTACTTGGAAATGCTTCGACATTCCAAGATATTATCAGTACTCTTATTTTAGTTATGCTATCTGACTTACATAGACAGTTGTTTTTATGCCTCAGTTTGGCTTAGTTTATTATTCAGCACTTTATTTGTTTCAGCTTTCTTCTAGCATTATCTTTCTTTATGCTTCATATTAACTGCTTGTGACAAATACCATGCCTGTGTTATTTTATATCTGTCTATTTTATTTACTGTTTATACCATGCCTGTGATGAATGTTCTTATATACTTTTATTTGTGTTTCTTCACTGTTTGTTACTTATGCATTTATTGCAGGGGATTTTCTCTTTTCCAATTATTTTGCTAAGTGACAATGGGGGAGAAATAAGATCTAGCATCTTCATGAATACAAGTTATGAACAACTTTTTTACACAGTTTTGAATTGATCCAAACTTAGATGTTATATCGGCAAGGTTTGTCAATTATCAAAATGGGGGAAATTGTTGGCCCATTGGTCATGGTCAAACCTGATTTTAATAATTGATCAAACTCTGTCTCGATATCAATGCAAGTCAATTCAGATGTTTATCTACGACGTTTTGGATACTGCTCAACGATGGATATCTACTATGTTCAAGACCGAAGCTATTTGCCATTCAGAATGTATTTTCTTCAAAGCAATATAATTTTTCATTTTATTGAGTATAGGAATACATTGTACACCAAGTCGTACTGGCAAATAGGCTGTCCGGAATCATTTTTCAAAATTATCCTATCCATTTAAAAATGACCTATGTTTTTGAAAAATATCATTTTTACAAAAAGCTTCTGAAGAACTTTTCAAAAAGCCAAAATAATTTTTCTCAAAATCAACTGGTAGAACCCTAGCAGAACTCGGCCAGAGTTCGGCCAGAGTTCGGTCAAGTTGAACGTTATGTGAATGTTTAATTTTGAACTTAGTCTTCCTTCAGTTGCGGTTTATTACAAAGAGTTCTGTCCGAATTCTATCCGAATTCTGTCAGAGTTCTGTCTTTGGATAAACTATAAATAGAGAAGGATTTCGATCATTTCAAAAACACCAATTCACTTTCAATCTCTGCTCTTCTAAAACTTGCATTTCTTCCAAAGAGTTCTAAAAAGCTTCCATTTTTAAATCCCAAGCCAGTTACAATCCTCTAGTCGATTTGCCAGTACGGTGCGGTCTAGAAGTTTCAAGAGCGATTGTAATCAGAGGTTTGATTGAAGATACAACTCTTCACAATTGAAGTTGGTCGAGTTCTTCGTATCAAAGCTCGCGTCTGTAGAAGTTGCAAGGACTTTGTATGAAAACTTACGAGATTTTCCAATAGTGGATTCAACTGGAAGCTAGAGTTCTTCCGACTGGACTAGTCCTCACAAGAGGGAAACCAGTATAAATCTCGGTGTTTGCGTTTGCCTTCTGAATACTCTTTTATTTCTGTCATTTACTTTGTGATTATTATTATATCTGTGATCTAACTGCTAACGAGATTTTTAATTAGCAATATTCCGCTGCCTACTCTATTCACCCCTACTCTAGAGTATTCTGCTTTACGATTTCGTTCCTACAAGGTTTACCTCATGTAGGCTTTTAGCTATGTATATGAGAGATGCATTGTGAGAGTGTATGGATATGATATATACATGTAGGTAATGGTGTGGTATTGGCATATATAGATATAGTTATATATATGTTGTAGCTATATATATATATATATATATATATATATATATATATATATATATATATATATATAGGCATATGTGAAATAGGTTAGCTTGCCTTCATATATATGCTACATGTATATATGTTAAAGTGATTTGGTATCTAGCCTATAGGCTTATGTGTTAGCCTATGGATGACCTAGAAATGGACTCACTAGACCTATGTGACACTGTTGACTAGAGTTTGACCAAAACCTAGATAGTTGACCTAGTTAGCTTAGATGTTGACCTAGTTTGACTAGAAGGTTGATCAGAGTTGACCAAGAGTTGACTTTGACCTAGAATGACCTAGAATCATGTAGATTGCATTGTAAACTTCAATTATTTTATATTGAATACATTGTAATCTGTGTTGCTCTAAATAGGACTCAGTTACTCCGGTTCGGACATTTTTTCTCATCAGTCGTTCAGGATATCAAGCGAGTACATTCTCTGATCGTTTATACTTGCTAGGACTTATATTCTTGCTCTAGACTACTTTACTTAATATTGACACTTGTTATCACGGATTAGTACTATATGGATCCTTTCATGCGATGTTATCCCCTCAGCGGATACATCAAATATTTTATGTTCATGTACTTTATCATGAGCATCGTGTACTCATTGTATTCGTGATATTCGTGTACAAATCGTGTGCTCTCATGTACTCTCATGTTCTCACATGATCTTCTTGTGAAAACTAATCATCGTGTACGTAACATAACTTGAATGGATCCTTGTGTATTGATTGGGGACGGGAGAGTAGAAGTGGTTATGTGATTATTCCTATTAGTTTACTCGTGTGCAAACTCTGTGACTTAGTCGTGTACAACACCAAGCCTATTACATAACCATCTTGTGCTCTAGATCACTTAGTCACTTACAGTTCTTACTTACCATATATATTTCCAGTTTACAAATATCTCTCTTATCTTTCATGTACATTTCTTACAATACTTTATGTATCTTATTCTATTGCTTGTTTTACAATTCCTGCCATGATATGAACTGTGTGAGAGATATGTATTCGTTCATGTCCTGACTGGACCTGTTAAAAATATTACAGATGTCCGTGAGGAGTTCTGCCCTACTTACTATGGAGCCCATCTAGACGACATTTGTGAGTTAGACCCTGTTCAAAAACCTAATGTTCAATGTTTTCTGAATCATACATTTGATGCATGTCTCGATATTGGCCTTTCAATGTTCTACTATCGATGTCCTACTGCGACCCGCACACTTGATGCATGTCGCCTCAATTGTTGATTGTTCAATATTCTATCTTAATGTTCGACACACACTAAGACCTTTACTCGATTCGAGTCACGCTTGCATATAAAGGTATATTTTATTAGGCATGAAGGAGTAGGAAGAAGGACCTGAACCTGCCCACTTTAAGCCAATACGCCCATCGGTCCATCGAGCCAATACGGTCCCGATACCTTATCATCGTTGCACGATCATCTTGTCTGAGCTAACCATGTAGGCATTTCATGCTCAATCGCAATCATCCACTGATTCGGTCTATTACCTATCCTTCAGCTCGTTTCAAGGGACTCTGCTCGATATCTGCACATTGAACCTAACTCAATCAATACTTCTTCAAATTGAAATTATACCTCCTTGAATCAAACTCATAACATATCGTCTCAATCGACTCAGCGTAATGCACCGTACGGTACAGGGCATTACAAATTTTATCCTTTTTGGCAAACTCTCCAAATAGCTAGTTTCGGTTTCTGCTTTAGTAGATACTTTTCTTGGTGTACCATGGTCCTCATCGTCACTATCATTGTTCGCCTAACTGTTTATCTCATCAAAGGTGACGTTGATTGATTCTTCAACTGACATTGATTTTTTATTGAAGACTCGGTAACCTTTGCACTTGGTCGCATAACCTAAAAAATATCTGTATCGGCTTTTAAGTCAAATTTGCCCAAATTATCTTTTGTATTCAAAATAAAATATTTGCAACCAAAAATCTTAAATAAGAAACATAGGGGGTCCTATTAAACTATAGTTCATAGGGAGTTTTTTTCGATTTAGGTCGAATCAGAACCCTGTTCAGAACATAGCATGCTGTATTGACAGCTTCAGCCCAAAAATATTTAGGTACGCTAAACTGGTTTAACATAACTCTAGCCATTTTACTAAGAGTTTTATTCTTACTTTCTATAACGCCATTTTATTGCGGAGTCCAAGGTCAAAAAAATTCATGCAAATATTCGTATGTGCCACAAAATTGCCCAACGTCAGCATTCTCGAATTCTCCACCATGATTGCTTCGAATGTGAGTAATCATGAAGCCTTTCTCATTTTGTACCTTTTTATAAAATGTGATAAATTCTAAAAGTGCATCATTCTTATGAGCAAAGAAATATACCCACATATATCTGGAGTAATCATCTACGATTACAAAGGCATATACCTTACCATTTAGACTAGCAACTCTGTTGGGTCCAAATAGATCCATATGTAATAATTATAGAGGTCGAGTAGTACTTACAACGTTGATCGATTTAAAATTTGATTTAGTAGCTTTGTTCTTTTCACAGTTGCTACATACCATGTCTTTCTTGAAAACGATCTCTGGTAAGCCTCGCAACAATTTCTTTGTAGATAATCTTGCAATTGTGTCCATGTTTGTATGTCCTAGCCTCATGTGTCATAGTTGACTCTCGTTATTTTTGGCATATAGGCATCTACCTATAGTGTTAGTATTCTCCAAAAGATAAAAAAAATATAGATATTATCTTTTCTAATACCTTCGAAGATAGTACAACCAGTTAGCTATCAACTACCGTATATTTATCTTTAACAAAATTAATACCATAACTGTGCTCAGCTAAATGAATTATGTTGAATAGGTTATGCTTTAATTCTGTTAAAAGACATACAGCTTTAATAATGGGATAGGGAGCCTTACCAACGTTATATATCAATACCTGTAATGTACCCTTTCAAGTTATTTTCGAAGGATACGTATCCTTATTTCTTCTTTGAAAGTATTGCAAGCAAAGATGCATCATCGGTCATGTGCCATGAGCAACCGCTGTTGAGGATCCACTTAATTTTAGAATGGGTTGGATGTTCTACCTACAAAATAATTTACAGACGAAACTCTTGGTACCATTTTCTTATACGGTCCTGACATGTTAGCTTTTGGTAACCAAGTACAAATATTCAAATCTACTGATCTTCTAACTCCACATGCAGAAGAAATATGACCAGCGGTGCCACAATAGTGACATCTAGCATGTGCATGAATGTTAGATGAAGTGTTGGTCTTATGTACTTGTTTGGTAGTCTAATGGACTTTCAGAGGGTACTTATAATAAAAAGCAAGGATTGCTATACCTCTTAGGTTTGACAGTCTTCGATTGGTCAGTGTTCCTTTTGGGTAAGTGACACGTGTTAGGAGAGGAGGCAGTCGATATATGCTATTTTTCTAACCTAATTTCCAACATTTTGGAACTGTCAAATAATCTATTATGATCAGCTATTAGGGCGTCATTCCTAATCAGCGCATTGATACACTTCTTTTCTCGATTTGATAGTCTTCTTACAGCTAAGATGTGGTCTTGTCCTTTTCTGCAAGAGTGCATGATGCTTTGTGTAATTGTAACTTGATAGAAGCTAACTCACCAGTCTCACTAGAGGGTTGATTTTCTCTAACATCTTCTAGTAGTAAGGTTAGTTTTTCTATCTCAAGTTTGTGTTTCTTGAGTACTGTAAGCCTCTAGTTTTTAAAATATTATTTTTATAATTTTAAATAGTATTTATATCCTTAAAATTAATTATTAAATTATTAGGAATTTTTTCTAGAATTTTTAAATGATTTTAAATAATTTTTAAATCAAAGTATATCATTTTGTAATTAATTAAATTGTTTTAATATCATTTTGCAATTATTTTTATTGTTTTAATAGTCTTTTGCAAAATGCGAATTGTCTGTACAAATTTATTTTTGTACAGAGCAACAGCGGGGTGTATATGCAATTTGGAATTTGCATTTAGCAAGACGGTGGGGTTCTGTTGCAATATACGATTTAGGGGGGGTTTGTAAAACCCTAACCCGACCACCGCCTCGCGTTGTCGCCTTCCCGACTAAACTCCGGCGAAAACCCTAACCCTAATCCTAATCTAACCCTACTTCGGCCGACCTACTCCCCTATAAAAGCCCCGACCCCCCTAACCGAAACCCTAGACTCCCTACGACCACCCTAACGACCACCAAGCCGCCATAGCCACCACCATCGACCCGTCTTCCCCGACCAGCCTCGTCGGAGATCGCCATCGCCCAGCCCGACGCCTACAGCCCACGTCGATGCCTCCAACCACCACCAATCGACAGTGCCTCGCCGAGAGGAACCCAGCGCCACCCTTCGCCGCCGACTACGACGACTCCTCCTCCGTATCGCACCCCCGACGCAACGCAATCCTTCGACGGACACGTCGTATCTTCTCGTCTCCCGTGTCTCGTGTTCCCATCACTGACTCGCCAGGACACGAGGAACCCAGTGGTGAGTTTGGGCACTGCTAGTTCGAGTCGTGCATGTCGTACACGACCCGGACACAGGACTCGAACGTTCTTCGTGTCCTTAACAGTCAGGACACGAAGTTACGTTATCGGGTTTAGTTTGGGCGATCGGGTTTAAAAATCCATTAACCTAAAATCCATAATATAACTAACCCTAACCCTTTCCCTAACAACTGACTCGAGCTGACCCCTGGCCGCCCGAGCGCGCTAAAACCCTTCCCCCCCCCCTGTCGAGTTCGAGCCCCCATTTCCTTTCTTTTTGGTTTTGTTTTGTTTTTTTAGTTTATTTTATATATATATGTATTATGTATATATATATATATATATTATATTTATATATATATATATAGAATATATC
>JANAVB010009592.1:1129177-1357499 GCA_029216955.1 Iris pallida
TATATTATATATATATAAATATATTATATATATATATAAATATTTTATTATATATATATATACTATATATATATATATATATATTATATATATAATATATATATAATATATAGAAATATATATATATATAATATATATATATATTATATATATATATTAATAATATATATATATATATAATATATATTATATACACCAAATTGTATATACATTCATATAATCAAAAATATATATGTATTATTTATACATTTATACATTTCCAAAATAGTATACTCTAAATAATTATAAACACTACGTAATATAATATATATATATATATATATATATATATATATATATATATATATATATATATATATAACAAATCATGTTTTCCCGAGCCCCCCTCCCCTTTCTCTCAGCCTCGCCGGTATGGACCCCCTCGCCGCTCTAGCCGCCGGCCGGGCGTTTCCTCCTCCCCCTCCTTTCCTATGCCCGCCTCCACCTTCGCACCCGCCCAGCTGGCTTGTAGCCGCTGCGGCGGCCCAGGGATGCCAGATTGAGCTCTCCTCCCGCGGTCGCCGGCGTCATCCGAGATGCGTCCGGCCGAGATTTCGTCACCCCTCCCTCCCAGTTCCCCGGTGCTCGATCGTCGCTCTCCCATTGCCCCCCCTCCGGCCCCGTCCTCCGGATGGACAGCAGCCCAGATCCAGCTGGTAGAGCGCAGCCGCGCGGCCGCGGCCGACGTCCCCGTCGGCGCCCATCGTCCCCGCCCCAGCTATGGGTTCGTCCTTAGTCCCAGCTGCGGACCCGACGATCTCCGCCCGGAGCAGAGAGCCCCAGCCTATCCTCAGGCCTGGAGCACAGCTACGCGGTCGTGGCCTCCGCCCCCACCAGCTTTCTTCTCTCCTGCGCCAGCTAGGAGACTGGCCTCCACCCCAGCTGCGGTTCTGGTGCCCACCGCCCAAAGCAGCCCAGCTTTTCCTCTGACCCCTCCTCGTCCTCCTCGGGCCAGTTGCAGTCTTTGATATTCCTCCAGTCGACAAAAACAGGGGGCCACGTGCCCCATGTGGCCACCTCGGGCAGAGGCCCAGCATCGGGGGGCGTGCCAGTCCTTGGCGCGATCAACTGTTCGGACTCGTGTGCACGCAGTCCAAGTGCGATCCCCACTACTTCAGCAGGAACGGGGTGCCACGTGACCCCAACGGGTTGTGGCCCCGCTTTGGAGAGTGTGTCTGACCTTGGTGCAGTTCAACTTTTGGGCTCGGGTGACCCGACTTGCGCATCTCTGGCGCAGGCCTCCTGCGTACGCCCTCTTGGCGCACTTCCCATCCGCCTTTTGGCGCAACCTGGGGTTAACCCCCCTAGCCTTTTGGCACAACATGGAGATTCTCCTCCTAGCCTCTTGGCGCAACTCGGGGATTCTCCCTCCAGCCTCTTGGCGCATCCTGGGACCCTTCCCCTAGCCTCTTGGCGCATAATGGAACCCCTGCCGGTCTCGGGCTACCTGTGGCCGTCCCCGGGTTGGCGCAGCCTGGTGCCAGCCAGGACCCTGTCCGGCGCACCTTTTCCGAATTGGCGCATCCTGGAGGCCTTCCCAACGCGCTCTCCAATGTTTCCCCAATACTCCCAGCGTCGCCCCTTACTCCCTCTCCCTCGAGGATCAAGGAGTCGCTACCCGCTGGCCCTCATCTTTTTCCCCTCCTAACCACCCTAGCTCCGAGGCCCCACCCGACGACTCCTCTCTCCCGGACAGTGCGAATGCCCTCCACCCCCGTGCTTCTTACGCCGAGGCCTTACGAACTGATCGGGGGAGGAAATTACCATCGTCGACGGTGGAGATCCTGCTCCCAGACATTGAGTTCCCGCCTCCTGCCGACGGCGATCTTATTCGGGTCCCCTTTGCAGCGTCGGAGATCTCTTCCCTGCCCTCCTCCTTCTCTAAGTCATTTGTGCTCAAATTCGGATCTGGATGTCCGAAGATCTCCATTGCCACGGAAGTCGTCGCCAAGTGGGGGCTCTCCGCAGCCTACCGGGTCGCTCCGCTCGACCCCAAGTACATGCTCTTGCACCTCTCATCCGATTCGGACTACGCTTTAGTCCGAGCCAAGGGCACGGCCAGAATGGGCACGCATATCGCTAAAGTGGTCAAATGTTCCCCCAATTTCAACCCAAAAATTGATTCAACAATCATTTCTACATGGATCACCCTACCCAACCTCCCCCTGGTCTGCTTTCCCACAGCTGCCCTCAAACGGATAGCCAGCTCCTTTGGGACACTGGTAGCCATCGCTGAAGAAACTCGCAACCTCTCTAAGTGCAATTATGCGAAGATTTGTGTGGAGTTAGACCTCGCGAACGACCCTCCCAAACGCATAGAGATCGAGCTCGGAGACCAAACACATAGCCAACCGCTGGTTTACGACAACAATATCATCTTCTGTAAACACTGCCAGATGAGCGGACACCTAATGCAGTATTGCTTCCGCGCTCATCCTGAACTAAAGAAGTCAAGCATGCGCACCCCACGTGCGCAGATAGCTCAAAGAGACCCCGCCATTATCATCCACAAATCAAATCCTGATCCCCTCCCTCAGATCGACGGTCAGACACGCCCCTACCCTCATTCGACCGCCACGACCAGCTCCGCTATCGTCCCTTTTATTCCTTCCACCCTCTTCCTCCATAATCCGTTCGAACTCCTCTCAGCCACTACTTCCGAGGACGACCATAATGACTCTAGCGAGCTCCCTTCTATCACCTTCGGACAATAAGATTGCCCTAAGAACAGCGGTCTCACTCACCACCCAAGCGCTGATATAGCCCTCATCACCCAACTCCCCAACCCACCTGACACCACCATACCATACCTCCACAGAGTATCCCACTCCACCCAACCACCCGTCGACCACTCTCAACAACCTGGAAAGGACTCGTCAGTGAGCAGCTCTGTGCAGTTTGAGGCACCCCGGTCCCCCGTCGCTGACCCTCGGCAGACCCGGAGCCCCCTCGATCTCTCCTCTCTCACCCTATGGACGCTCAAACCAAGTTCAGCCACACCTTAACCGGCAGATTTTGTCAAGCTAAGGAAGCAGGCTTTCTGGACCGTGGCAACCCCTTATGTGCCCTGGAAGAACAAGACAACGATCCAGCTATCACCTCAGCTGACGTCGATGGAAGCAGCGATCCAAGTCGGACTAACAAAGAAATCGAAAGCAACGGGCCCACCAGCACACTCACCAAAAAACCTCTTCTAAAAAGAACAAAAATAATCAAAAGCAGACGACGGCAAGGACCACAAGGTCCGCCACGAAGCACAGTCACTCCCATCCCATTTCCTCATCAGATGCTTAACATCATCTCCTGGAATATGAGGGGGCTCGGCAACAAACCGACGATGAACAGAATCCTCAGCCTCAAGAAGACTTATCGCATAGACCTCTTAATCATTATTGAACCAAAAATCCCTCAAAAAAGAATAAAAGCCACTCAACTCAAGTTAGGATTCCCGTAAGCCATTGTAGGCGGCAATGACATCTGGATATTACTTGTGCAAGACTTCAAATTTGGCATTATTCAAGACTCGCCCCAGGCTCTTACATGTTGGGTTGAACACCCGGCCCTCAAGTCCCGCTCCGTCCTCTCCGCTGTCCATGGCAGTTGCGACATCCCCGAGCACAGATTGCTCTGGACAGACCTTCTGGCGGGTCATTCACATGGGCTACCGTGGCTTTGCATCGGAGATTTCAACACGGTGGCCAGCAGAAAGGAGAAGTCCGGAGGTCGCCCTCCTCTCCAACCAGCGATGGATGATTTCAATAACTTTGCCTTTCTTGGGAACCTCACCCCAATCCCCTTCCACGGCACCGCATTCACTTGGTGCAACATGCAGGAAGGTCATCGGCGATAGTACTCCCGCTTAGATCGGGCGATGATCAACGAATGTTAGTCCGACATGGGCCTGATCACTAACCTCTCTCATCTGAACTCCACTGAATCGGATCACTCCCCTCTTCTCGTCTAGATCAGCAATAATCATACCAGCAACAAAAAAACATTCCGCTTCCTCAACTTTTGGTGACATCATCCCCAATTCCAGAACATCGTTGCTCATGCTTAGAATTCCGTCTCGGTTCTTGACCCAATGGCCCGGATGGCGGCTAAACTTTTAGCCACTCGTAAGGCCCTCTCGTCATGGAGCAAAGAGGCATACGAAGACATCTTCCAGGCTATCAGGAAGGCAGAGGATGATGTCACCCGTACGGAGACCGCATTCGCCAGTAACAGATCCCCGGAGGCCCGTGCCTCTTTCAACCTTGCCAGAGCTCTTCTTAAATCCAGGTTGAGAGTGGAGACCGATTTTTGGAGGCAAAAAGCCAGAGCGACTTGGGATACCGACGGAGATCGGAACACTAGATTCTTTCATTCATGCGTCAAAGGACGCAGGAACAAATTAAAATTACACCAGATTCTTGACGACAACGGCAACCTGGTCGACGGCCAGGCCGGTATTCAGTCTGCGGCTGTGAACTACTACTCCAACCTCTTCACCAAAGAGCGGGTAGTTAAGGACGTGACGCTATTGTCCATTATCCCTTCCCTCATTAGCGATCACGATAACGAGACCCTACTGGCCACCACTTCGGAGGAGGAGGTTAAAGCGGCGGTCTGGTCCATTAACGAGCACAGCGTCACGGGGCCGGACGGTTTCAATGGGGTATTTTTCAGAGCTTGCTGGGACACCATTAAAACAGACTTAGTCGAAGCCACTATAGCATTTCTCCAAGGGGCTAGATATCCCAATTTGATTTTTTGCGCCAACATCATCCTTATCCCCAAGAAAGACAATCCTGAAACCTTCAAAGACTTCCGTCCGATCAGCCTCTGTACCTTCACCAATAAGATCATATCCAAGATCGTCGCCAATTGGATGTCCGATCTTCTCCCCAAGATCATTTTTGAAGAGCAAAGCGGGTTTGTCAAAGGCCGTAATATATCAGACAACAAACTCCTAGCACAAGAGATGATCACGTGCATGAAGTTTCCGTCGGGGGGGAACGTGGCTATCAAACTCGACATGAAGAAGGCGTACGACCGTCTGGACTGGCAATTCATGATCTGGGTATTCAGGGCCTTCGGCTTCTCCGAACCATGGATTGACATCATTTTCAGATCGATCAACAATGCGTGGTTCTCTACCATCATCAATGGCCAGGCAGCAGGATTCTTTCATTCCACTCGCAGGGTTAGACAGGGGGATCCGCTCTCTTCCACCATTTTCATCATTGCGGCCGAAGCCCTCAGCAGAAGCCTTAATAGTATGTCCAACTTGTCTGGCTTCAACCACTTCCATACCACCACCGGCTGTCCTCTCATCACTCACCTAGCTTACGCTGACGATATCCTTATCTTCTCCTCTGGAGACAGCGGATCGATCGAGGTCATCTTGTGCACGATCGCCAGATACACCACCTGTTCTGGACAAAATGTCAACAATAACAAGAGCGTCATCTACACCCATCACAAAGCTGACAGAACCCGCTCAACTTTGCTCGCCAACATGACCTCCTTCAGTACGGCCTACCCTCCCTTCCTTTACCTCGGGTGCTCACTGGTATACGGTAAGGCCAACTCAGGAATATACGAGCACCTCATAGACAATATCCGCAAACTCATCGCAGGATGGCACAACGCAACCTTATCCCCAGGGGGAAAAACTATCCTCATCAAATACGTTCTATCATCCATCTCGATGTACACCCTGCTCGTTTGCTCACCTCCCAAGAAGGTGCTCCACTCTCTCGAATCTCTCTTCGCTAAGTTCTTCTGGGGACAAAACGACGGCAAGGACAAACATCACTGGGCCGATTGGGAGACAATGGCCAAATCCACTGAAGAAGGTGGTCTGGGCTTCAGCAGACTTGCCCACATCGTGCACGCCTGCTCCAAGTTGTGGTTAAAGTTGCACACCGAGACCTCTTTACGGACGAAGTTCATGAGAGCTAGGTACTCCAGATTCTTACATCTGTCAGAGATGACCTCTAATAACAGATCCTCGGCATCGTGGCACCGCATTATTCGGGGCCGTATCACTGCTGAACCTCTTATCCGTCTCCAGCTGGGTGACGGCCGCTCTCCGGCATGTCTGGAGCGATGGTTAGGAGAAGACATCATACATCCCAACATTCTTACTCCTCCGGGGTGCGCAATTAGGGACTATGGGAGGGCAGTTCCGGATGGAATTGGAGGAAGGTCAGAGATTGGCTAGGCCAGCCAGCGGAAACCTGTCTTGTTGCTGCTAATCTGTGGATTACCGACACGATCGACACTTGGAGATGGTCCCCCAACCCGAGTGGGTCATTCACTTTGGCTTCCGCCAGACTTATGGCCAGAGGCAGCGGGGTACAGAATATTGTTTATGCCAAGTTTTAGCAGGCATGCATTCCCATCAAATGGTCTATCCTCATCTGGCATGCCCTTCGCTGGAAGATTCCGACGGATGACACCATCAGATCCATGGGATTCAGCCTCGCTTCGAGATGCCACTGCTGCGAGGAACACACAACGGAATCTGTCGAGCACGTCCTTCTTTCGGGGGAGCTGGCCACGGGCTTTTGGTCCAAGCTTCACAATAGACTTAGTATGGTTCAGCCTACTGGGGGCTTCTACGATCTCCTGGCCTACTGGAGCTGATCCCACGGACATTAGATCATAGTAGCCTCATGTATTTGGGTACTATGAAAAAACAGGAACAAATTCAGATATGAAGGTCGACAAATCCCCCCTCCTCAGTTGTATAGAGAGGTCATCAGACAATGCTTCAAAGTTAGGAGACGATGCTCTCACGTCTCCAACTCATTCTGGGAGGCCCTGGCTTAGGCCGTCCTTCCCTTTTTTTGTGCGCGTCTCGGGCTTTTCATGTTTTGTCCTTTTGTCGCGTTACCGCGCTTACTTGTATAGGCTTCGGCATTTTGCGTCTATTATTTCAATAAAGTTCGGGGTTCAAAAATAAAAATAAATAAATATATATATATATATATATATATATATATATATATTAAATATATATATATATATATATATTCTAAATTCAATCAATAATATTCTAAAAAAAAATATATTCTAAATTCAATCAAATATATAATTATGAATATTAATAATATTAGCAATAAAAGAAGGGGGAGTGATGTTGTGTATCATGAGAGTGGCCACATGAGTTCTGGTTGGGTGTTTGGGTTTGATTGAGCTAGGTTTGGGCTTGGGGTGATCAGGAATACAATTTAGATCAATTATGATCATTGATGAAATAATAGCATACGGGAGCTCGATTGGATGGCACACAAGTGGCATGTGTGTAGTAGACTCCAAATAGGTCACAACCATATATTGGGTCGATTAGGGTGGATCGATATCGAGCCCCGAAATTATATTGGAAGTTAGGTCAAGTTTTACGGTAGATCATCAAATGGCCAAAATTGACCAAAAAGTTGTGCGATGTAAATAGAATGCAAGAAAACAAGTTTGAGTGAGACAAGATATATCAAAATAAAGATAATTTTGTCTATTACAAAACTCATGAAGGAAGTTTTGAAAGAATGACATCCTTGGTGCTCAAAATATCAATGTTACAGAAAAGTACATTTAATGACCAAAACTAATTAAAATAAAATTATTTATTAAAACTAATTCACTTAAAATTTTCAAAAGAACCCCTAAAATCCAGGGGGCTTATATTGTTGTTGATGATATTCTTGTTTCGACGATTGAACTTTAGGAACTTTCTGAAATTTTTTACTATGAGAGCTTGCTCTTCTCCATCTGAGTCACCGTCTTCAGACTCCTCTTCAACCATTTTTTTGTGTTGTGCCTTGAAAGCAATTGATTTCTTCTTGGGTGCCAATTCTTTAAAATTTTACAGATCTACTTTGTGAGTCTTCCCCATGAGTGTTTCAAGTGACATTGTTGTAAGGTTGTTCCCTTCAACGATTATTATAGCCTTGGGGTTCCAGTTTTGTGTGAGACCCCTCAGTACTTTGCAAATCTTCTTGTGATTATTGTACTCCTTACCGAAGGAAGACAACTGATTTATGATGTCAAGGAAATGAATTTAATCTACTGATCTTTGATTCTTTGACTTGAGTCGTGCCTTCATCAGTCACCTCTAGAAGCTTCCATACTTCGTATGATGTTGTACAAGTGGACACCTTGTTAAATTTAGTCATGTCTACTGCACAAAATAGCGCATTAATAGCACGAGCGTCAAGACTAGCTTGTTTTTTTTTATTATTTGTGTACTTGTCGTGTTGTTTATCAACAAGTGCACCATCAACAACTATAGGTGTTGGCTTTTTCTAGCCATCGATAATAATTGACCAAATGTCAAAATCCAATGACTTCAAGTAGAAGATCATTCGTGTTTTACAGTAAGTGTAGTTGGTTCCATCAAACAGTAGAGGTTTGTTGGTGGATTGTCCTTCACATGCATTAGCCATGTGATAGTGTCTCTAGAGAGTATATGCAAATAAATGACAGAAATGGTTAACTAGTAAATATATACTTGTCAATTAACCTGGCTCTGATACCAATTGTAGGACTGACATGTTAATCAATATATATATACACTAGAGGGGGTGAATAAAGTGTGCAGCAAAATATAACTAATTAAAAACAAAAATAGTATATCACTATCATGTCGCAGTGGCTATATTACAGTTATATAAAAGCAGTAAATAAGAGAGACAGAGAGCAAACGCAAACACAGTGATATATTCTGGTCTCCCTCTTTAAGGACTATTCCATGCCGAAGGACTCTTGCTCTGAGTTAAAATATACTATTGGAAACACAAACTTTAAAATGAGTGCTTGCAGCTCTTTAGAACATCGAGCTTAGATCCGAAGTGCTCAACCGACTTCAATTATGAATTATGAACTTCTTGATTAAGCTTCTGATTACAACTCTCTGAAACTTCTAAACCGTACCGTACTGGCAAGTAGACAAGAGGTTATAGAAAAGTCTTAGGATTTGAAAATGAAAGCTTTGAATAGCTTAGAAAGCTGAGAGAAGAGAAGACAGAAAATGAATGAGTGATTTAGAATGAAAAACTCTTCTCTATTTATAAGATTGCTGAAAATTGAGTCCTGACCGAATTCGGATGCCAAACGTTCAAAACTCTGACCGTTGCAGCCAAGTCTATAGGAAGAACAGGTTTACAGGGTTTACCAAATGAAGGTACCCGAGTTCGGGCCGAACTCTGGTATGACGGTTAGGTCAGAATCCAGGTTCTAAAACTGGGTTTTAGGCCTTTTGGGCTGTTTTTCAAATACGAGTTTTTGGGTTTATTTTAAAAATAAGTTTATTAGAAAACAAAAAAAAGGTAGTTTGAAAAATATTTTAGGTCAAGCCTATTTGCTAGTATGACGCGGTTTACATTTTTTCTACACTCAATAAAATTGTGTAAAATATATTTTGAGAATGGAAAATAAATACAGACGCGATGACTGACAAATCTCAAATGATAGCAGAACTGATTGTTGAAGTATATTGTGAGTAGCCCATATATCGAGACCGAGTTTAGGAGATTATCATATCGGTTCGACCAATGGGCCAACAAAGGAATATATATATATATTTCTAAAAAAGTTTTTGTTCAAAATTGTCAAGGGCACCAAAAACTTTTTTCGCTCGATTTTGTTCGTCTACTGTGGTTTCTCTCTCCTTCATGACAACATGAGTTTGCTCTCCAATCTCCACTAGATGACCGGAAGTACATGTAAGGATGCCATTTTAATATGTTTCTTTCTTAGTTGTTCATAATTGAACATTATTCTTTTCAATAAATTTGAATCTGATACATGTTTCGATTAGGAATCTCTAATTTTGTATTAAATGTATTATCCTTTTGTCACTTATTCTCATGTTGTTTTCTTGTGTCCACTTGAATTGCATTTGTACAATTGTATCATCTACTAAAAATATGGTAAATTGGATTCTTGGAATTGTATATGGTGAATAGCGCCTCTTCTTAGGATTATGAAGTTCCTGTAACGGGTTGCAATTAATATATGTGTTTTTTTGTGATTTATAGCAATCTTTTATGGCTCATGATTTGACATGAGTAGGATATGTTAGGAAAGAAGCACGGAAACCTTTCCCTAAATTAGAGAGTACATGTGAGAGAACCGAGCAATACAACGCACGAACCAAACACCAAACACATCCACGCAGACAGAGAGAATTTTTGACATGGAAAATCCTTGCGAAAAAAAACCACAGGACGATCGGAGTCCAACCCTGAGAAGCCTTCACTAATAAAATAAAGGAGCACACCCTCTACAAACTTCTCTCGATCCAATACAGATCCCCACAACACTTGGAAGCAAGAACAATTGAATATAAGGCTACGAAGAACAAAGACGACGAGTAGAGATTACCTGGACAAGATCTGCCTTCGAAAAGTTCAATACTCTTTTTTCTCTCCCAAAGTTGTAATGGCACTCTTGCCTCTTTTCTCTCTCTAGTATCTCTTATGAATGTGATTAGGGTTAAAAAAAACCATATGTAAATACCCTAATCCCGTAACAAAACCTGGACCATAGGATATGATCCAACGGTGATTAAATCACCCAAAAATCCACTTCAGTCCGACAACACAGAGTTCGGGCAGAACTCTGTGTTTTTGTCACAGAACGATTCTGGAACCAAGGGGGCAGAGTTCGGCCCGAACTCTGCCTCCCTTGTTCCAGTATGCCATATGTTGGCTCCCGAGTTTCTCCGTCGACTACGAATGGCCTCGTCACCTCCCTGAGCTTCTCTGACACACAGACGGCGCTCGTCGCACTCCAAAATCTTCTTCACATTGGTTGGGAACCCCACCCACTCCAATAAATCTCCTCCTTTACAACTAGGTGGAGGAACTCATCATCCCGATGATCCGCCTACAGTACTCAAACTTTTCCCTTGGTAGAACCTTCGTGAGCATGTCCGCTCCATTATCATCAATATAAACCTTCTCAAGCGTCGCGTCCTTCTTCCCAACCACATCCCGTATCCAATGATATCGAGTCTCGATGTGCTTGGACCGACTATGAAATGTCTGGTTCTTCACAAGGTGAATAGCACTCTGACTGTCGTAAAGCAAAGTATATTGCTCTTGCTTCAGCCGTATTTCCTGCAATAGCTTTTTCATCCACAGCAACTCCTTGCAAGCCTCCATCGCCGCAATGTACTCTGCCTCTGTCGTCGACAATGCAACACACTTTTGTAATCGCGACTGCCACGATACCGCTCCACCAGTAAACATCATCACATAGCCCGAATTCGATCGCCTCGTGTCTACATCTCCAGCCATATCAGCGTCGGTATACCCAACCAGCTTCGGCTCATCACCACCAAAAGAAAGTCTCCAATCGGCAGTGCCCTGAAGGTATCGTAGAATCCACTTGACCGCACTCCAATATATCCTTCCAGGATTTAAAAGATATATGCTAACTATGCCAATTGCATGAGCGATGTCTGGTCTCGTACACACCATAGCATACATAAGGCTTCCCACAATTGAGGTATATGGAACCCGTTCCATATCTTTCCTTTTATCCTCGGTAGATAGACACTGCTCCTCAGTGAACTTAAAGTGGGCCGCAAGGAGGCAACTCACTTTCTTCGACTCGTCCATCCCGAAACGCTGAAGTACCCGGTGAATGTACTTCTTTTGGAACAAGTGTAGCATCCATTTAAACATTTGTGTATATATATATATATATATATATATATATATATATATATATATATATATTTTTGTATATATATATATATATATATATATATATATATATATATATATATATATATATATATATATATATATATGTAGTTTCTTACTTTGTATATATATATATATATATATATATATATATATATATATATATATATATATATATATATATATATTTTATATATAAAATATATATATATATATATATATATATATATATATATATATATATATATATATATATATATATATATATATATATATTTTATATATAAAATATATATATATATATATATATATATATATATATATATATATATATATATATATATATATATATATATATATATATATATATATATATAGTTTCTTACTTTGTATATATGTATATAAATAGTATATTATTTTGAGTAATTCTATGGTTGCGTTTTACTGTTTTTAATCTCATATTTTACCCTATTTTCAGTAAGCACCAGTACATACACACGCACACACCACTTTTTGTTAGATTTGGGTTTTGTTTGCATTGTGTATACACATGTGTGTATATACCTATATGTATATATATTTATGCTTGTTAATTCTCTTGGAATAGATTATAGTTGTGTATATAACTATAGGAGCCCTAGGACAGATTTGGTTTGTCATTTCGAGATTAGTTTAGTCGAATTGGCCGACAAGTTGACCAAATTGACAAAAGTCAACTTTGGGTCAAACTCGATCCAATTCAACTCAAACGAACTCCAAATGACCTAGAATTTTGTATATGACCTAGAAATTAGTAGACGGACCAGTTGACCCAGGTTCGACCAGCGTTGACCAGGTTTGACCAGAGTTGACCGAGGGTTGACTTTGACCAAAATGGACCTAGAAGCATGTAGTCTTGCATTGTAGCTATTTTTTTTGATATTGTAGACTTGGTTGTGACATGTGTGTATTTTAAATAGGTTTACATTGCCCCAGTTTAGTTACACCTCATCATCAGCAGTTTGATTTACCAGGCGAGTACATTCTCTGATCTTTTTATACTTCTTTGGATATGTTCTCTTGTTATAGACTAGTATACTTGATGCTGACACGATGTTCACACGGATTGGTACCCTCTGGATCTTTTCATGCGATGTTATCCTCTCGGATACATCGAGTATGTCATGTTCATGTACTTTATCATGGCCAGCATGTACTCCATGTATTCATATTTATCCATGTGCACTCATATGTTATTCATATACACTCATGGCCATATGAGCTCCATGTATAAAGTAGTTGTTATCCATGTGTAATAACATAACATGTATTGATCCTTGTGTATTGATTGGGGGCAGGGAGAGTGTAGTTGGTTATGTGATCATTATCCCCAGTAGGTATCCATGTGCACTCCATAGCTGTATCCATGTGCAACCCAAACCGTTTATATTACCAATTCATGCTCTGAATCACGTAGAAGGTTACATTTCTCTATTTATCATATTATATCTCATTTATAGTCTCTCTCTCTTGTTGATTCTCTTTACAGCGATTCATGTATAGTTTTTTATAGCTTGCTTTATATGTCCATTCCTGCTATGAACTGTTGTGAGAGATATGTGCTCGTTTCGTCCTGACTGGGCATGTTAAAATTTTTACAGGTATTGATGAGGAGTACTGCCCTACTTATTATGGCATTGGCTTAGATGACACTGGCGACGTGGACCCTCAGGAGGATCCCACAGTCGCGAGGACTTGCCTATAGTCTAGTTGAGACTTAGTACTTTATTTGTATTTCTATTTGAGACTTTATGAGTTGTACTTGGGATTTATTCTGGTGGTTTAGACCTAGACTTTGTATCTATGACTCTCTTGAGATTCATTCTTCTATTCCATCTTAGTATTGTGATTGAGTTACTTATTATTTACTCTCCATTCGGAGTTTATTTTAGACTGTGTTAGATACTGTGACTCAGGACAGCGTTCTACCGCCGACACTGCGGCGTAGGCTGGGCGTTCGTCACTTCTCGTGCCCTTGCACTGGGTGCGGGTCGTGACACGCACAAACAATAATTTTCTAACTTATCACTTACTTTAGTAAAATATTATTTTATTTTATTTTTATATTAAATAAATAACGTTTGCCAAAATTCGACGCGACACAATAATTCAAATATTAATAATTATAAAAAAATCTTTTAATAAAATATTTGTAAAAATATATCAGCTTGTAATTTTGTACGCGACGTACAAATACGAAAATGCGAACTCGTACGCGACGTACAATTACAAAAACAAAGACGATATCAAATTTAAAAAAATTGTAGTATAAATTTAGGGGTTTTACAGCGCTCCCCTCCATATAGTAGAGACCGGAATTCTTGCTTCCTCTGGCAATCACCACCGAACCTCTGGAAAGCTTCCACTGACCATTCCCAAAGAGACCGAAGAATCCCTCGTTGTAACGTCCCAATCCCAAAATACTTAGGACTAAGTACGTCGACATGTCAGCTGCATACATACGATGTATACTCCAATATATGGAACTATCGTATGTACACATAAGCTGTAAAATGCAGTAACAACGATACCAATCTCATCCACAAATAAAGAGTAAAGACTTTATAATATGAATCAACTATGAAATTTCTCATTTATATATGTAGTTGGGCGGAGACAAATCCACTACCAACTAATTGAAATGAGAGAAAATATACAAGTAATGATCGATAAAATGGCAAGACGAACCAAGAGCGGTCATCTTCGAAGGCATGGAGAAGATCACGACCTTGGCTAAACACCTGTGAAAAGTCACAAAGCACACACCTGAAAAATTCACCAGGTCCTCAGAGGGACGTAACAAGATACAATAAACAATATGCCATATAAATACTGAATATAAACTATGACACAAATAAAGGTAAGTGACAAGACATCAATAAGGTAACCTAACCATACTAAAGTGAACAGGCAGTTGAGAACAAATCTTTCGTCGTATGAGCCCTGGCTGTAAATAGGATCTAGTATAGTCCCCACTTGGGCACCAGTGACCTAAGCGCATGACGTTCAAAAATGACAGTGGCCAACTTGCGGGGGTAATTATACCCGTATCTCCAGCGGAGCTTCCGGGTTACAAGGGAATGTATAATAGAAGCACATAAGACAAGGAAATATTCTTTCCACCCGATGCTCCTATCAAGTCACATCCACGATCATGTAACACTACTAACCGTCAAGTCTTCTAACATGCATCTATTGACAGTTAGACCTAACGTACGTCCCATACGCATCAGTGATCAGCTAATACTCAAATTCGGATGCTATATGCTACTCACAACTCCCACATCTCGTGGCACATCAGTGTCAAAGTTTATGTAATACACTAAACTAGTGGTAGTCCCTTAACTCTAGGTCCACATACAATATCTAAGGTCAAGCAGGAAGTATATCGTGAAAGCAAGTAAACAAATCATGAATTGTCACAAGAAATATTAGAAGAACTGGAAATAAAGACATGAATATACAATAACTAAAATAAATGCAACTAATTATAAACAGTAAATAATGGCAAGGTATCTTGCCTGGTGTTACGCCTGGTGTGGTGCGGTGATCCGACAAGTCTGATTTTGTCCAAGAGCCGAGGTCGATGTGTAAGGGTCCAAAATTCTCGAGAAAATAGGAAAGCAGAATTTAGTCATGATCAGCGATGATAATCGAAGAGGGTTTGAGGAGATAGATACATATACTAATTTTTAGAAATTATTTATAACATTTGAAAACTAGATTTTATTAAAAATGTTTAGATGTAGTTATAAGTAAAGATTCGTTTTAGGTTAAAAGCTATAATTTACTTAGTAAAATATTTTATATAAATAATTGAAAATATATATGATAATTTGGAAACTGCACTTTTTATTTGATCTAAATATTTTTAGACTAAGTACTTAAAAACAGAGAGAAATTATTTTTGTGACTAAAACATAACTTGCTTATATATAACAAAATAATAATACAATTGAGGGCTTATAAGCCTCATCTTGAATTACAAAATAACTTTGAAAGAAATATTTACGTAAAATTTATATACAAAAATTTAAGAAATGACAATAATAAGAATATTATTATTAATATCCATAAGAGTAATAATAATAGTACTTTTTAATAACTATTACAAAGAAATATATAAATTGTACTAATATACATAGCTGAACACATACATACATACATACATACATACATATATACATAATACATATATACACATAACTTAGTAATAATAATAATAATATTAATAAAATAAAAATAATAATTTAATACAACAGATGTCTTCTGTCTCCCCTCCTCTTCGAGGAATCACAACTACATACATCAATAAAAACAAAAAGAGAGAGAGAGAGACATTCAAAAAGAGAAGGATGAGCAGGGGAAGGAAGAGTGAGTGGAGAGAGGGAAGAGGGGTGAGAGCTCGGGAGGTCGGAGGACTCACCGGTGGGTTTTTCTCGCGCCGGCGGTGGAGAAGACCGCGGCAGTCTTCGGCGCTCGAGGAGGGAGCTGACCGGGGATTCCGTGCTCGGCGGCAGCGCGCACAGAGGGGGTCTCGGCAGAACGTCGCTGGTCACTGAAGTCCCTAGCGACGGCAGCTCGACAAGTCCCTTGGTGGCGGCAGTTGTGAGGAGGTCGACGCCGGATCCAGGTTGCGGTGGCCGCTACAGTCATGGGTGCGGAGGAGTCGCGCCTGAGGTGACCCACCCGGTCGACGGTGGACAATTCAAGCGGATGCGACATGCGTACGGCGACGGTGGACATTGGGCTCGGCCGGCGGATGCGACATGCGTACGGCGACGGCGGGATTAGGTAAGAGGCTATCCCCCTTTCTTGCTGTGGTGGTGTGATAGAGGAGGTCTGGCGACCTAGAGGGGTGGTCGCCGGTGGCTGGACGAAGAGGAGGCGGTTTGGGCGGTTGAGTCTGGACTAGGTGGCGAGCGAGGACGCTGGAAGAGATGTGCCGGAGCTGATGACGGTGAGGGTGATCCGTCGGGGTGGTGTTGATGAAGACGGGTCGGGACAGCTGGGTAGAACGTAACGGAGGGTTTTGGAGGAGACGACGGGGGTGGTGGCGATGATGGCTTGGGGGCTGTTGGGGGGTTCGTCGATGGCGACGGTGGGTTGGTGGTGACAGCGGTGGTGGTAGCCGAAGCCAGGAACGGCATGTCGATTAGGTTTAGGATTCTCGGTTGCATTGGACACGTGTCCTGCGAGACACGGGAAGGCGTCGAGTCTGGGGTTGTCAGACGGAACAGAAATTTATAACTGTAATAAAAAATCTATTGGATGGGGAAGGGCACGGACACGATGCACAAATTTGGTTGTAGAAATATTTGTGGAGTTTTATGGAAAAAAAAGATTAATGGGGTTCTCCTTATATATGAGGTGGTGGCTCCCATTTGGATAAGGACTCGGACTAGTTTAAACCTCCGATGGATAATTCCATCATTTAGTTCAAATCGATTTTGAAACACTCGATCAAATCCAAATCCGATTCAATCTATATATATCGTATTTTAAAATTAAAAGCTTGTTTTAAATTGACTTCAGTAAAATCTTTTCTAAAATAATTATCATAAATAACTAAATATTAAATCTCACATAATTTTAAATATCTTTTTCGAAATAATAAAATAATAATTATTATTAATTTCAAAAATCAATATTCTATACATGAATTAAATTCATGTAGCTCGCATAAATCTAGGATATTTATATAAATCTAGTTTTAATTACCAATAAAATTAAATAGCATTTTTACAATAAAAGCATAAAGTGTTGACAAATCCCGATGTGATGCTTTTCACAACTATTAATTAAAAAACAAATAAAATATTATCACCTATTATTTGAAAACCATATTATTATATAATAAAATGTTTTCTAAAAATATGTACCTCGCACATATTCGCACTCGACGAGCAATCACGAAATACAACCTTGCGCGCGACGTACAAATACAAAAATAAGTGCGATGCCAAATACAAATAAATAAATAAATAAAATTAAGAAAAATTTAGGGGGTTTACATCCTACCCAACTTACAGGAATTTCATTCTCGAAATTTAGGAATAATTAGGGTAGATAGGGTAGAGAAGATAGAAGGAGTTTTTATTCGAATAGAAGTACGAGATCCATATTGGACGAGCAGGCATTCAAAATATTTGACGAGAAGGCGAAGGCATTTCATCGGCAATTTGTCATTAGAATGACTAGAAGAAGAAATTTTGAGGGTTCTAGTTTCGTGTGTATGGCAACCGATCAATGACTAAGCTAGATCAATTCTAATATTAACCTTATGAAAAGGGCAACCTCACAAATAGGAAATTAACCTCCTCAATCATACTTCATTTTTCTTTTTTTTTCTTTTTTTTCTCTTTTTTTTTCGAACTTACTTCCCACCGGTCGTTGTTTCTTTTAAAACACTTTTCCTCTTCAAGTCCCCCCAAAACTTTAACTTATAAAAATTTGATCTTAAAATTTACTCTAAATATCTATATCTCCTCATAGAATTTCGAATATTCCGAAACTTTAAATTCCAAAACTGTAATATACCATCTCGCAGGTATGCTTCCCCAAGCTATAATTTCCTCGAAAATTAAAATTGAAAACCTTTAGTCCATGTAAAAGTTAAAATCTTCTTATTACAAAATTGTACCTATTTATCAATGTAAATATATCCGTAAGTATCGAAAAAGTTCGTCTTTAATGTTTGGTATCCTGTAAAGTGACTTGTTAATCAAAAGTATATCCTCTTTTGATTTATCTTCATAACTAAACCTTTTGTCATCAAAAAAAAAAAATTTCGACATATCATGCATATATATTTTTACACCGATTTCGTCATTCATCAAATTCCCAACCTAAGAAAATTTCTCATATATTGAAAATCACCTTCATAATCATTATATCAATTAATTCCTTAAATTCTCAAGAACCCTAAACTTTTTCATTGTCACTCATTTGAGTAGCCTTGGAAATTAGTAACATCAAAACAACTTCTCTTTTTTTTTAGAAGTCTTAATCACATTTCCACCCTTTTCATCTTACGTCAGATTTTTATATCTCGTAATCGTGTAACCATCTTATCAAGCTATACCATTAATCTCCTCTATCAATTTTCGAATCTAGCCATGTATAACTGAAGAGTGCCACGATCCAACTTCTATACTTGCACAAGGGCATCAAAGGAACAAAGTTGCACATACTACGGAAGAGTCATAGTGAAATATGAATAAAGCAATTTTAATTGGAAGGGAGCAGGTAAGGGTTGCAAATATTGTATGAAGAGTAAAGAGTGATCCGAGATAAAATCAAGATAAGGGCAAGCAATCAAGATAAAATACAAAGTTGAACATTTAGAATTTTAAGTAGATCACAATCATATATTGGGTCAAAAGTTTTAAGTCATGATTTGGTCTCTAACCGAAGTTAGAAAGGACAATAGTATTATGGAAGGGTTTATAGCTAGCCAATTTGACTCGAAAGTCGCATCATAAAAATAGAGTACAAGGGGACATATTTTGGTGGGACATGATATACCTACATGAAGGTAGGCTTGTCTAGATCTCGCATATGAATTTTGTTGGAAGGTAACAGCTTGTATTACACTCCAAATGTCAAAGTCACGGTAAGGGACGCCAAAAGATCTAAAATAGAAAGTGGGAGTTCATTAAGTGACAATTAATGCACAAACATTAAAGGAGATCAAGTTGAAGCGTGAAATAAAATTAATTAAGGAATCTAGTAAAATAATTTAGGGACACAGTTTTCAGAGAGAAGATAGTCTCCTAGGTGGATACAGTCAAGGAACGATTAAATCATTTCTTAAATTTCAAATGGTTAGAAGGTCACAATAAAAGATCTGGATTTGGGGAAAGGTCGAGTAAGTCAAAATTGAGATATAGTCACATGGTTTGGTCGAAGACTAACTATACTTGTGTATATACAACTATCTTGGTCATGGATGGAATGTAGAGTACCTCTATCTCATTAGGGTGACCTTGCCTGCTTCTTGGTTCTCTATCAAGATTAGATTTAATCCCAAAATTTGAGTTTCCAATATGTATTTCCAAGCTTGACATAAACTAAGATATTCAAGCATAATCATAAAAATAATTCAAGTCTTTAATAACCCTAAGGTAACCCTTAGTATGACAAAAAATATATATATTTTTCCCTCCAATATACACAAACTAAACCTTCCTATTCTCTAGTTTGTTGAGGTCATCCATCATAACTTAAAAATTTAGATTCTTCTAATCAAATCTCAAAATAAGCTTTATCATACCTCTTAATAATTTTTCCACAAAATCGCAATATTGTAAATCCAAACTTTAAACTCAAGATTTAGGTAATCTTATCAATCGTGAATTATGCAACAAAATTTAAAGATTTTTTTTTCACAATTGAAATATTAAACTCAAAATCTAATAAATTTATCAATCATAGATCGTATGACACAGTTCAAAATTTAAAATTTTCCTCAAATCAATTTATATCCTCAAAGGATATGAATAGCTGTAACCCAAAAATCATAAATATTTTCTAAATCTTCAAAATCAAAAATTTTACTCAATCTTCTATCAATCCTTTGGTGAATACTCCTAGTAGTCTCAAGATAAAATTCTCTCTGTCCTCAAAGTTGGTAATATTGCTCCTACCCAACTTAGAATTAACTAATCCTTAAGATCATACTTTTAGAAAAATAAATGCCTCTATATCTTAAATAAGACCTCAATGTATACTAATTGTGAATGTAATCCTTCTAGTCACGTGTTTGATCTATGAGCATATACTAGTGTAGTTATCTTCCTAACCGACATTAAGCACGAGAAAGTAAGGATTCACGGTACAAAGGGGTCAAACAAGTTGCAATCAAAGGAGGCAAATGAGAGTTCGAAGTTTGGAGTCAAGTAAGAATGTCAAGTATATGGATGAGATCCTAGACTCTAATCCTATCTGCAGGCTCACATCGGTACAATAACGTAACCGAAGTTATAAATTAGACCTGTATGGCCACCACAAAAATATATAACACCCCAGTCCCAAAATACTTAGGACTAAGTACGTCGACATGTCAGCTGCATACATACGATGTATACTCCAATATATGGAACTATCGTATGTATACATAAGCTGTAAAATGCAATAACCACGATACCAATCTCATCCACAAATAAGAGTAAAGACTTTATAATATAAATCAATTATAAAATTTGTCATTTATATATGTAGTTGGGTGGAGGCAAATCCACTACCAACTAATTGAAATGAGAGAAAATATACAAAGAATGATCGATAAAATGGCAAGACGAACTAAGAGCAGTCATCTTCGAAGGAATGGAGAAGATCATGGCCTTGGCTAGAACACCTACGAAAAGTCACAAAGCACACACCTGGAGAATTCACCAGGTCCTCAGAGGGACGTAACAAGATACAATAAACAACATGTCATATAAATACTGAATATAAACTATGCCACACAAAAAGGTAAGTGACAAGACATCAATAAGGTAACCTAACCATACTAAAGTAAACATGCAGTTGAGAACAAATCTTTCGTCACATGAGCCCTGCTATAAATAGGATCTGGTTTAGTCCCCACTTGGGCACCAGTGACCTAAGCACATGACGTTCAAAAATAACAGTGGCCAACCAGAGGGGGTAATTATACCCGTATCTCCAGCAGAGCTTCCGGGTTACAAGAGAATGTGTAATAGAAGCACATACGATAAGAAAATGTTATCTCCACCCGATGCTCCTATCAAGTCGCATCCGCGATCATGTAACACTACTAACCGTCAAGTCTTTTAACATGCATCTATTGACAGTTAGACCTAACGCACGTACCATACGCATCAGTGATCAGCCAACACGCAAGTTCGGATGCTATATGCTACTCATAACTCCCACATCTCGTGGCACATCAGTGTCAAAGTTTACGTAATGCACTAAACTAGTGGTAGTCCCTTAACTCTAGGTCCACATTTAATATCTACGGTCAAACAGGAAGTATATCGTGAAAGCAAGTAAACAAATCATGAATTGTCACAAGATATACTAGAAGAACTAGAAATAAAGACAGGAATATGCAATAACTAAAATATATGCAACTAATTATAAACAGTAAATAATGGCAAGGTATCTTGCCTGGTGTTACGCCTGGTGTGGTGCGGTGATCCGACAAGTCTGATTTTGACCAGGAGCCGAGGTCGATGTGTAAGGGTTCAAAATTCTTGAGAAAATAGGAAAGCACAGTTTAGTCATAATCAGCGATGATAATCGAAGAGGGATTGAGGAGATAGATACATATACTAATTTTTAGAAATTATTTATAACATTTGAAAACTAGATTTTATTAAAAATGTTTAGATGTAGTTATAAAGATTCGTTTTAGGTTAAAAGCTATAATTTACTTAGTAAAATATTTTATATAAATAATTGAAAATATATATGATAATTTAGAAACTGCCATTTTTATTTGATCTAAATATTTTTAGACTAAGTACGTGAAAACATAGAGAAATTATTTTTGTGACTAAAACATAACTTGCTTATATATATAACAAAATAATAATACAATTGAGGGCTTATAAGCCTCATCTTGAATTACAAAATAACTTTGAAAGAAATATTTACGTAAAATTTATATACAAAAATTTAAGAAATGACAATAATAAGAATATTATTATTAATATCCATAAGAGTAATAATAATAGTACTTTTTAATAACTATTACAAAGAAATATATAAATTGTACTAATATACATAGCGGAACACATACATACATACATACATACATACATACATACATACATACATACATACATACATACATACATACATACATACATACATATATACATAATACATATATACACATAACTTAGTAATAATAATAATATTAATAAAATAAAAATAATAATTTAATACAGCAGATGTCTGCTGTCTCCCCTCCTCTTCGAGGAATCACAACTACATACATCAATAAAAACAAAAGGAGAGAGAGAGATAGACATTCAAAAAGAGAAGGATGAGCAGGGGAAGGAAGAGGGAAGGAAGAGTGAGTGGAGAGAGAGAAGAGGGGTGAGAACTCGGGAGGTCGGGGGACTCACCGGTGGGTTTTTCTCGTGCCGACGGTGGAGAAGACCGCGACAGTCTTCAGCGCTCGAGGAGGGAGCTGACCGGGGATTCCGTGCTCGGCGGCAGCACGCATAGAGGGGGTCTCGGCGGAACGTCGCCGGTCACTGAAGTCCCTAGCGACGGCGGCTCGACAAGTCCCTTGGTGGCGACAGTTGTGAGGAGGTCGATGCCGGATCCAGGCTGCGGTGGCCGCTACAGTCATGGGTGTGGAGGAGTCACGCCTGAGGTGACCCACCCGATCGACGGTGGACAGTTCAAGCGGAGGTGAGACACCGTGGTGGCACATTGGGCTCGGTCGGCGGACGCGGCATGCGTACGGCAGCGACGGGATTAGGTAAGAGGCTATCCCCCTTTCTTGCTATGGTGGTTTGATGGAGGCGGTCTGATGACCTAGAGGGGTGGTCGCCGGTTGCTGGACGAAGAGGAGGCGGTATGGGCGGTTGAGTCTGGACTAGGTGTCGAGCAAGAACGCTGGAAGAGATGTGCTGGAGCTGATGACGATGAGGGTGATCCGTCTGGGTGGTGTTAATGAAGACGAGTTGGGACGGCTGGTAGAACGTAACGGAGGGTTTTGGAGGAGACGACGGGGGTGGTGACGATGATGCCGTAGGGGCTATTGGGGAGTTCGTCGATGGCGACGGCGGGATGGTGGTGACAGCGGTGGTGGTAGCCGTAGCCAGGAACGGCAGGGCGGTTAGGTTTAGGATTCTCGTTTACATTGGACACGTATCCTGTGAGACATAGGAAGGCATCGAGTCCAGGGTTGTCAGACGGAGCAAAAATTTGTAACTCTAATAAAAAATATAGTAGATGGGAAAGGGCACGGACACGATGCACAAACTTGGTTGTGGAAATATTTATGGAGTTTTATGGAAAAAAAAGAGTAACGACCAATAAAATTAAGTAGCATTTTTACAATAAAAGCATAAAGTGTTGACAATTCCCGATACGATGCTTTTCACAACTATTAGTAATTAAAAAACAAATAAAATGTTATCACCTATTGTTTGAAAGCCATATTATTATATAATGAAAATGTTTTCTAAAAATATGTACCTCGCACATATTCGTACTCGACGAGCAATCACGAAACACAACCTTGCGCGCGACGTACAAATACAAAAATAAATGCGATACCAAATACAAATAAATAAATAAATAAAATTAAGAAAAATTTAGGGGGTTTTCACTCGTCATCCAACCTTCCAATCGATACCAGGTTGAAACGGATATCAGGGATATGACGAATATCTTTGAGAACAAGAACTGCACCCGTCTTTGTCCTCAAATACACATCTCCAATGGCAACCGCCTTCGACACATCTCTATTGTCCATCTTCAATACTCCTCAGTCGTCTGTTGTGTAAGTGGCAAATAGTGCCCAGTTGTAAGATACGTGCACTGAAGCCCCTGAGTCCACCAGCCAAGAATTGTCATCGCAGGCGAGGTTTGTAATAACCTCATCACCTTACGACGATCACATCGCCTCTATGTATCGAAGCCACCGTTGTAGTGTTGTCATCTTGCTTCCTCTTGTCGCCCTTCTTCTCTCTTCCAAGTAAAATAATTCCGCTTGATGTGGCCCTTCTTGCCACAATGATAACACTCCGAGTCCTCGTACTGACCCTTGGACTTTCCTCTACTCTTGTCTCTGCCACCACCTGGACCCCTGCTTTTGCCCCTTTCGTGCTTCTTTTCCAACAAAGTGGTATCAGAGCCAGGTTCTGGAATTCAGAAGGGTGTTAGGAGTTGACAGAAAAACTAAAAAGGAGAGAGGGATGCGAAGCCGGTGCACATGATGAATCTGAATGGTACCAACTATCATTATTGGCGAAGCAAGATAAAAGATTTGTTGTTTGTCAAGAAGCTGCATCTGCCCGTATTTGCTTACGAGCGACCAGTTGATAAATCCGAGGAGGACTAGAAATTTGACCACATACAGGTGTGCTGATATATCAGGCAGTTCGTTGACAAGAACATGTACAACCACGTTGCCAATATTGAGCACGCGAAGACGTTATGGGATAAGCTGGAATCTTTGTACGCGAAGAAGACCGGGGTAAACAAGTTGTTCTTGATCCGGACGATGTGGGTCTGCGGTACAAAGATGGAGCGTCTATTACGGATCACTTGAGTGATTTCCACGGCATGGTTGACCAGTTATCTTCGATGGAAGTCAAGTTCGACAACGACGTTCAGGGACTATGGCTGTTGTGTACATTGCTAGACTCGTGGGAGACCGTACGAGTATCTATGATCGCTTCTGCTCCAGAAGGTGTGGTCAGTTTGGAGTTTGCCAAGAGCGGGGTGCTGAATGAAGAGATGCAGAGACGTTCTCATGGCACTTCATCCACATCCCACCAATCAGAGGTACTAGTTTCCACTACCAAAATACAGTAAATTGGCGACGGCATTTTAGCGACGGAATAAATTTGTCGTCAGTAGCGACGGACTACCGACAACCTGGCGACGACTTCCCGGCTAATCGTACACCAATCTTTTTTTTAAGGGTGAACATTCGTCGACTATCCGTCGGTAGGCCGTCGGTAAAATAGCGACAGAATAAAAACCCGTCGGCAAGTAGTCACTCGGTAGTCACTAATTGGCGAGAAAATGTTAAAAAATTGTGGGAAAATGTTACTAGTTGGCGGGGGAATTGATGACAACTTAGCAACGATAATCCGTCGACGAGATGATGGGATATTAGCGACGGACATACAGTCCGTCGCTAAGTGGTCAATAAGTGGTTGGAAAAATTTAAAAAAAATCGCGTGAGATTAACGACTAAGTAGCGACGAACATTCCGTCGACCATACGACATTTCACGACGGAGTAGTGACGGATTTTATCCGTCGCTAAGTCAAAAGTCTAGCTTAAGTTGAACCAACGGGAGGAAAATTTCATTCCCCCCAATTTTTTCTCTCTCCTCTCTCTCTCTCTTGGACGCGTACGATCGAGGTATCTCTCTCTCTCTCTCTCTTGGACGGCGGTGGGGGGTGGAGGGGAGTCGACGATGGTGGGAGGGGCGGGCAGCGGAGGGGTACTGGCTGCAGGGGGCTGGCCGCGGGGGGGTGGGGGTCGTTGCGGGGGGTGCTGGCGGTGGTGGGGGTCGCCACGGGGGGTGCTGGCGGTGGTGGGGTGGGGGTGGTGGGAGGGGGCGGGCAGCGGGGGGGCTGGCCATGGAGAGGCTGGCCCCGGGAGGGTTGGGGGTGAGCTGCGGGAGGGGCTGACGGCTGGGGATTGGGGGGGCTGGCCGCGGGAAGGCTGGCCCCGGGGGGGTTGGGGGTGGGCTGCAGGGGGGGCTGGCCGGCAGGGGGTTTGTGTCACCATCGAAATCCGTGTTACATATTTTCGTATACGTGTACATATTTTGGGTCCGTATTTTATTAGTCATGGTTAGCTAGTCATGATTTTATTTTTAGCATGTTACATTGGCATGGTTATTTTGGCATTTCATTGGTTATGGTTTAGCTTGGTTCGGTTTAGCTTGGTTTGGTTTGCTTTTGGGTTCAGCATGAACCAAAAGAAAACCCCTACCTACCACCACCATCATCATTTAAAACCCAACCCCCTTTCTCTCTCGTCTTTACTTTCATTTATTTCTTCATCTTCTTCCTCTTAACTTCTCCACCTACCAAGAGAAGCTTAGGCAAGTACAACTTGCTTTATGGGAAAACTCCATTTTTGTTGTTCTATTGTCTTTCTCGCGAGATTCTAAGATACTTTAGAACTTGGCATTTTTCATTTTGATGGATATTTTCTTGTAGATCTAAGTATATATTATTTTTGATTTTCTTGGGTTTTGATCTATTTAACTTCATTATTTTCATGTTTTGATTGTTCCATGTTGTAGAGAATTCGATTTTACCCAAAATAGACCTTTGAAAAGTTGGATTTTGACTTATTTTGAGGAAGTTATGGCCAAAAGCATTTTTGATCATTTCTATGTTCATCTATGCTGATTCTGGCAGGTACGATACATAGTGCCGCATAGTGTCCAGCCGCATAAGGGTGCTGCATAGTGCCACATAGTGTCCAGCTGTATAAGGGTGCTGTATAGTGTCACATAGTATCCAGCCACATGAGAGTGTTGTATAGTACCGTATAGTGTCCAGCCGCATAAGAGTGTTGCATAGTGCTGCATAGTGTCCAGCCGCATGAGAGTGTTGTATATTGCCGCATAGTGCCCAGTCGCATGAGAGTGCTGCATAGTACCGTATAGTGACCAGCCGCATAAGGGTGCTGCATAGTACCGCATAGTGCTCAGCCGTATGAGAGTGCTGTATAGTGCCGTATAGTGCACAGCCGCATAAGAGTGCTGCATAGTGCCGCATAGTGTCCAGTTGCATGAGAGTGCTGTATAGTACCGCATAATGCCCAGCTGCATAAGAGAGTGCTGTATAGTACCGTATAGTATCCAGCCGCATGAGGGTGCTGCATAGTACCATATAGTGCCCAGCCGCATAAGAGAGTGCTGTATAGTGTCGTATAGTATCCAGCCGCATATGGGAGTGCCGCATAGTGCTGTATAGTGCCGTATAGTGCCTATTTTGGCTATTTTTGGCTATTTCAAGTCCTATTTGGCTGAATTGTGGCCAGAATTTCTCCTAACTCCCAACATAAAAGTTGTAGATATTTTTCTTGGCTTCAAGAATATATTATTAGTTATTTTATGCAAGTTTTTCTCATTCATGATAATGTAAGAATAGAACACGATAGGGGCCCGCTGTGGCGCACTCTTGACAAGTAAACTGATATGATATATCATGACATGCTGTTACGACAGCTAGCTTGACATGACAAGTATGAATGACCTGGACACCGTGGGCGATTGTGTTTGTACAAATAAACTGGTACTGTCTTGCATCATGTCTAGGATGGAGATCCCTGAGTACCACGGTCAGGGGTACCTACTGAAATTGACTAAGGCTAATTAACTAGAATGATTCAGTAGTCATGAAGAGATTCCCAGCTACAGGTAATCCCGTTATCTGGGCATATTCAGTGGACTTGTAGCCTACCGACGAGTAGGACATATTTCCAGCACACAGTCACGTGTTGTATTCTTTAATAAGCGGACATTCGACCTGGATAACCGGAAGGTCTGCAGGGCTTGTGGCTGTTGGGACAATCTCATTGCATCTTGCTAGTAACTAGGCCTGTGATAACCCTAGTTAGTTAAAAGTATCAAGTCGTACTCTTGATTGGCCGTGATTGATTGGATGGAGTTTATTCAAGCTTAGTCTTATCTTGATTCTGTGCAAGATTGTGACATGACATGATTATTGATGCTTGCCTTAGCAATAATGATCGGGGGTCCAGTTCTGTTCAGACGAAGGGTTACAACCCCGGTCCTTGTTTGGTTTAAGGGTTGTAACCTGGCTCCCGGAGCAGTTCTGTGTCCTCTCTTCGTTATTATCTTATTGCAACCCCATGCCATGTTCGTCATGTTTTACCTTACCTTAATATCATGATTATTTATACTGGCCTTAGTAATAAAGATCAGGGGTCCAGTTCTGTTCAGGCAAAGGGCTGTAATCCCGGTCCTTGTTTGGTTTAAGGGTTGTAACCTGGCTCCCGGAGCAGTTCTGTGTCCTCTCTTCGTTTATTGTCTTCAGTGTACAATAGTATTTGAGACGGATTTCTATTCAGGTGAAGGGTTACAACCCCGGTCCTTGTTTGGTTTAAGGGTTGTGACCTGGCTACTTGGATGGTTTCCTCGTACTTAGTTTACTGTTGTTATCTCTATTATTATCAGTTCTTTATTTATTATCTTTAATATTCTATTATGATATGCTGGTTTTAGTTCCTAAGTGAAGCCTCCTTTGTGGCACTTGCTCTTTCTGGGGTCTGACCCAGCTAGTTTTGTATGGCCAGATATCGGAGCAGCACCAGAGGATCTACCTGTCTTCCAGCCAGATGGTAACCACCAGGCGTAACTCTGGCAACGAGTGGGTTTCTTTTTGTCCTCCCACTTTATTGTAAAAATTATTCTTTTGAGGCGTTTAGCCGACGAGCACGTGTTAGCTCGATTGCACGTTTACTTACTGTCTGCCTACGGGCTGTAACATGATTGACAAATCCTAGGGTTGATCATGTATTGACTAAAACTCTTGCTAGTCTTGACATTTTGTACGACTAGCTTCATGATCATCTGAATATGTAATGTATGGAATGCCTTACTATTGTATATTTGGTGCTCTGACATCTTGTAACTGTTACTACTTGCTTGTGATTGAGACAATAGGCTTGTTCATGACCATAGAAGACTGTTGGCTTGTAGTTAAACCCTCATGTATCTAGACATCCGTGACCGTATAGCGAGGTGGATTGCACTTCAATATACGTAGCTGGCTATGTACGCCCTCGCTCTCCCGTATTCTGGTTCTGGGGTGTTACATGGTTTTAGTGGTGGCCCATGCAGGTCTTGTAAATCAAGATATGTGAGGGTTTACCGAATAGATGTCTCAATCAGTACTCGCCCTTGATCTCTGCTCGTATCTTCTGAATCCCTGTAATCTTGACCTGATCACATGCTTGTATCGTTGATCTGTCCTGGTCCTTTCTTATTGTTTCCTATGTCGTCTTCTTCAGCGGCATTGTTCCTGGACCTACCGATCAGCAAGGCGGAGCACCTCCCGCAGACCAGCAGCAACCTGGGGATCAAGCCCAGCATTCAGGAGTAGCCTCCAGAGTCATGCCTACTGGAGGAGAGCCACCAGTTCAGCCCGTCCAGCCTGCAGAGCCTAATGATGGCACTTTGGTGGGTCTCATCAGGTCACTATTAGCCTCCCAGGATCGTCGAGGAGATGCCTTGCACCAGGCGGTGGCAGATACTTTGACCAGAGGAGGTCATCAGGGTAATAGCGCGGCCAACAGCTTCAAGCGCTTAAACCCTCCCTTCTTCGACGGCAGTGAAGATGCGATCGCTGCAGATGCTTGGCTTCAGGACACAGAGGTAATTCTAGAAGCAGCCAGGACTCCAGAGAACGAGAAGGTGGCCGTAGTACGCCTGCAGTTATTGGATCTTGCCCGCAGCTGGTGGGCGGCGCAGGCCGTTAGATTAGTGGCCCATATTGCCTGGACAGTATTCAGGGAAAGATTCCAGACCAAGTACTTCGATGCTGTAGCTCGGTACGATCTGCAGACGAGATTCACTAATCTGAAGCAGATGGGCAGGACGGTCGATGGATATGCGGCCGAGTTCTCCAGGCTTAGTCAATTTGCTCCCACCTTGGTGGAGACCGAGTTCGAAAGAGCTCAGCGGTTCCAGCAGGGGCTCCACCTAGAGATTTTATTGGCGGTGGAGCAGTTTGAGCATCAGACTTTTGATGCAGTGTTGAGAGCAGCCGGAGGCATGAGTATACCTCCCAGAGGATCGTGGATAGGACCGAAGGTCGGAAGCGATCTCCCGGTCAGATGAATCAGTCATCAACACCAGCCCCGGCAGCCAGGGCTTTGACCATTGGAGCTCCGAGGCGGGCGGCTTCAGTGACGTCGGTTTAGCATTCCACCCCGATGCACCCTCAGCAGCAGAAGTAGAAGCAGTCTTCCGCAGTGGGATGTTCACACTGCGGGAAGCCAGGGCATGTGGTATCCGAGTGTCGCAGAGCACAGGGTTTGTTCTTAGTTTGTGGTGCCCCGGACCACAGGGTTGGGAACTGCCCGAACAGGAGGAGTTCATCGGCCTTCTCTAGTCCTTCAGTTAGAGGACCAGCACCAGTCCAGCAGCAGCAGCTGCAGTACCCATTCCCGAGGCCATTGCCGACGCAGGCCCAGGCATTCCAGCAGTAAAGACCACAGCAGTATGCCCAAGCCCAAGCCCTGATCCAGAACAGGCAGAGGAATTTTTAGCAGAGGGGACCCGTACCCAGGGGACATGGTCAAGTGCTGGCCTTGACCACGGGAGAAGGATTAGCACCATGAGAGGTAGTGGCAGGTATTATTCTCGTCAACACCTTTCCAGCTTCAGTATTATTTGACTCTGGTGTATCGCATTCATTTATGTCTGCACGATTCACGACACGGGTAGGACTGGAGCCCGAGTCATTATCAGTAAGGCTCAATATACTTACTGGTAACGGACTTGTGGGAGTAGATAGAGTATTTTCCTCATGTTGAATCGTAGTTAGCGGTAGAAAATTCCCCGCTGATAGAGTTTCTGATGGCCGATTATGATGTGGTCTTAGGGATGGATTGGTTGAGGGACCAGTATGCTAGGATAGACTGCCACATTGGCAGGATTATTTTTAGCATTCCAGGCGAGCCGGAGTTTTCCTTCTCCCGAGGCGAAGTTGAACCTTCTCCTCCAGTGTTACGGATGGCAGTAGCAATGTCACGCCCCAGAACCAGAATACTGGAGAGCGGGGGCAGACATAGACAGCTACGCAATCCCAAAGTACGTTAATACTCTGAAATCACGTATAAGCTGTCAAGACATGGGGGTTACTCTACAAGCCATCAGTCAATCCTATGGTTTAACAATCCTAGGTATCTCAATCACAGGCAATTATACAAGAGCAAAGAGTACGATCATCATACATACAATAGTAAGGCATCCCGAACCATATATATACATGAATGATCATGAAGCCAGTACCACAGAACTGAGGACTAGCTAGAGTATTAGTCGTACATGATAAGGACTAGCTATAGTCTAGAATACACATATCATGTTTATGCCCGTAGGCTACAATATCAAGGAAAATACCAAAATACGAGCTAAACACGTGTTCGGGGCTAAACGTCACAAGAGGAGAATTTCCATATCAGTGGGAGAATGAAGAAGAAATCCACTGAGGCACTCTGGTGCTCCGGCTGGTCACCGTCGAGTAAATGGTACGGTAGATCCTTCGGGCTCTTCTATCAGGATCTGGCCATACAAAACCAGTGGAGTCAGACCCCAAATAGAAAGTACCACAAAGGAGGCCGAACTATGAACTTAAAACCAGCAATCATTAGCAAACAAAGCAGGCAATAAGTAAGGGAGGATCAAAAATTCGTGCGGTACCAATGCACTCATCTCGACCATAGAGAGACTGTAAGTAAAGCATCATTGAGCATAAAGTGAACAGGAGAACATGTTAAATAAATAGAACTGGGCAATATACGAAGAGAGGACGAAGGTACGGTTCCGGAAGCCAGGTTACAACCCTTAAACCAAACAAAGACCAGGATTGTAACCCTTCGCCTGAACAGATCTTGGTCTCTGATCATTTATTGATAGAGGTGAAAATCATTAAGTGACAATCAGGGAGTAATAATATAGAGTACATTGTATTAGAGTGACAATCATTGCAATCATTATTCTGGGAAGGTGATATACGATGGAATAACCATGGGACTATTCAGATAACTAGGTTACAAACCGTAAACCAAACAAGGACCGGGGTTGTAACCCTTCGTCTGAACCAAACTTGGTTTCTCCCACCATTTATCGGCAAGATAAAATAAGAAATCAGGACATGTAACAATCATGTACAAGATCAAGACAAAACTAGACAGACTGAACTCCATCCAACATTCACGGCCAAGCAATAAGTACGGCTTGATACTTTAACTAACTAGGGTTATCACAGGCCTAGTTACTAGCAAGATGCAGCAAGATTCTTCCAAGTCCAGTTACCCGCCTGCTGCTACCTGAGTGACCCCAGCAAAGAAAAGGAAAAAGATAGCATGATATAGCAGACACACTGTAGTAAGATACATGTGTCCTAAGGTACCACACTCGACGGCGGGCTGGAAGTGCGCTCATCTCGACGGATAGCAACAAATCCCATGTATATATATATATAAGGCCGGGATCAAAGGGGCAACAGGTAACTGGAAAAGTCTCTCCATGAACTACTGGATTATTCTAGTAATTAACCTTAGTCCATTTCAGTATGAATTCCTGACCGTGGGAAACCAGGGATTCATGTCCTAGACATGATGCAAGACGAGACGGGTTCATTTGTACAAACACAATCACCAACGGTGTCAGGATACTAATTAATTCTTGTCAGGAGTGCGCCACGACGGACTACTATCATTATCATTATTACTTATCAAGAGTGCGCCACGACGGGCCACTATCAAGAATTATCATTATTACTTATCAAGAGTGCGCCACGACGGGCCACTATCAAGAATTATCATGTCAAGTTATCACTGTCAATTATCATGGCAAGTTCATCATGTCAAGTTTATTTCAAGAGTGCACCACTATGGGTCATTGTCGTGTCATGCCATTTATCAAAGAAGGAAGAAACTTGCACAATTAAATAATAATATATATATAATATATATATTCTTGAAGCCAAGGAGAAACTCTAAAACTTTTATGTTGGGAGTGGGAAGAAATTCTGACCACAATTCAGGCAAATAAAATATTTAAACAATCAAAGTGGGACCCATGCGGTCCAAAAGTGGAAGAATAAACATGCGGTCAAAGAGAGTGGGAGGCCACCCATGCGGCCAGGAAACAATAAATAGGTCATGAAATCAAATAAGACAAAAGATAGTGGGACCCTCATTAAATGCAAACTCCCACTTCAGCAAGCAAGTCACTAAAAGAAGCTATGTGGGACCCCCCACAATCAATGCAATAAGAAAAGCTCACGTGAACCATTTAAATATTGGTTCACGTGGCCAAGCAATGACGACATATAATAAAATATATCCTGCAAGTACAGGCAGCTCAATAAAAGCAATGCGATCCAATATTAAATTCAAAGTCCATAAGTACAATGGCCATGCGGCCAGCAAGTGGGAAGAGGCCATGCGGCCAACACACATTTGATTGGTCAACAAATAATTCCATGCGGCTCGATAATTTATTGAAGGTCATGCGGCTCCAAAATAATTGCAAGTCAGCAACTTTATGCTTCATGCGGCCAACTTCATCACTTGTACATGCATGCGGCTGCCAACTAAATTGTATGTATGCTTATGCATGCAAAATGTATTACATATAATTTAATATAGGCCATGCATTATTTAAGCATTAAGTATAGGCCATGCATTATTTAATTAAGCAAAGTCTTGTAAAAGACTTGCCTACGTAAGCATGCCATGCAAAAGCTTAATACAAAGACTAAACAATTATGCAAGCTTAATGCATGCTTATTCTTATTGATATATATAAGCAATGTCACTGAAGTCTTGCATGCATTAATGACTCATGGCCTAAGCCATATGCGGCTCATGAATATGAGCATGCGGCCAAGGTGATTCTAACACATGCGACAAGTGATCATTTATTACATGCAACAGAATGACATGCGGCCAATATTTGTAGGCCATGCGGCCAAGTATTTGTTAATACTTGCATACATGGAATATTTATATAAGGCCATGCGGCCACAGTTGGTTGCTAAGGCCATCTCATTAATCTCATGCGACAAAAATTTATTAGATAAGGGCCATGCGGCTCATTACAAATAATTGGCCAATGCGGCCAAAAATATTTGCAGGCGGCCAAATGCAAAAGTACAAAAGCCTATGCGGCTAGCAATTTATGCATGCGGTTCTAAAATGCAAGCAAGCATGCAGCTAATGAAAAATACAAAAAATGGCTTCCCACAGAGAAGATGTCCATGGAAAAAAACACCATGGCCTCCATGTTCCACCAAACTATAATAGGAACCCAAATACAGACTTCCAAGGGTCAAATTTAGGTAAAATGAAATTTTCTACCACATGGAACCATCAGTTGACAAAAATACGCAAGTCTAACAGATCAAAATCCAAGAAAACCGAAAATACCACAAAGCTAGATCTACAACAATCCACTCGGTAAAATCGAAAACTCCAAGTTCTAAAGATGCTTAGAATGTAACCATAAAGAGAATAGAACAAACGAAATTGAAATCGTCCAACATTCGGCAAGGTGTACTTGTCTCTTTCTAATGGCTAGGGTTTGGTGGAAAAGAAATGAATGAGGGTGAATGAGGAGGGAGAGAGAAAAAGTGGCTTATATAACAAGCTCAAGTGATCTTCACCATTCATTCCTCTCCACTCAATCTAAACCATAACCTCATCTCATGAGAAACCAAATTAAACCAAACCAAGTCAAAGTGGAACCGAACCAAATAAAACCAAGTCAAAGTTAAACCAAGGCATGAAAATCCTACACTTAGGAAAATTTCAAAACATCACGCAAATCGATAAATACGAAATACGGCTCAAATAAACACGTATCCGTATAAAATACCGATACAGTGAGACGGGTCTCACAAGCAACAATACAGTTACCTCGGATAGTCGAAGAGTTTCGAGATGTTTTCCAGAAGAGCTTCCAGGGATGCCGCCAGAGCGAGAGATCAAGTTTACCATCGACTTGATTCCCGGGACAGCCCCAATGTCAGAGAGAGTCTACAGGATGGCACCGTCAAAGCTAGAGATATTGTACAAGATGATTGAAGAACTCAGAACCAAGGGATTCATTCGTGCTAGTGGATAGCCTTGGGGAGCCCCGATGCTTCTTGTGAAAAAGAAGGATGGTATGTCCAGATTATATGTAGATTATCGTACCTTGAACTCAGTGACAATCAAGAACAGATACCCTCTCCCTAGTATAGATGACTTGTTTGATCAACTCAAAGGGGCATCAGTATTTTCGAAGATTGACTTGCGATCAGGATACCATCAGATCAGAGTCAGAGAGCAGGACATCCCGAAGACAGCGTTCAGATCGAGGTATGGGCATTGGGAGTTCCTTGTGATGCCATTTGGAGCAACCAATGTGCCGACAATATTCATGGACCTCATGAATCGTATCTTTATGCCTTATTTGGATCAGTTCGTGATTATGTTCCTAGACGACATCCTGGTCTACAGTAAGAGTGAGGCGGAGCATGAACAACATCTCAGAATTGTTCTCCAGATTCTTCGAGAGCACCAGTTGTATGCCAAGTTTAGTAAATGCGAATTATGGCTCGATCGCATTTCATACTTGGGTCATATCATCACCCGAGGCTGAGTGGAAGTAGATTCCCAGAAGATCGTGGCCATTGAAACGTGGCCGGTACCTAGCACAGTGGCAGAAATTTGCAGTTTTCTTGGCTTGGCCGGCTACTACCAACGATTTGTTTCAGACTTTGCTCGAATTTCAGCACCATTGACCCAGTTGACCCACAAGGATGTGCAGTTTGCTTGGACAGCAGAGTGTCAGGATTCTTTTGAGAGGTTGAAGCGAGGCTTGATGACGGCTCCTATTCTTACGCTTCCAGATAGAACCAGAGGATTATCAGTGTATTGTGATGCTTTGGGCAGAGGTTTAGGATGTGTTCTGATACAGCATGGAAAGGTAATAGCTTATGCATCACGACAGCTTCGTGATCATGAGAGAAATTACCCAACCCATGACTTGGAGCTGGCAGCAGTAGTGTTTGCACTTAAGCTTTGGAGGTACTACTTGTATGGAGATAGGGTAGAGATTTTCACCGACCACAAGAGTCAGAAGTATGTGTTTACCCAGAAGGATCTTAACATGCGTCAGAGGAGATGGCTAGAGCTGCTTGTGGATTATGACATCAACTTGCAGTATCATCCTGGAAAGGCCAACGTTGTTGCGGATGCATTGAGCAGGAGAGCCAGAGTTTATTTTCTAACAGCGCAACCAGAACTGTTAGCCGATCTTTGGGTATAGAAGTTGTCCTTCCTTCCAGTATGGCATTGATGGCCAGAATACAAGTTCAGTCCACTATAGTCGAGAGGATCCGGATGGCGCAGTCAGCAGATTCTAAGCTTCAGCGACTCAGAGCAGAGTGTGAGGCAGGACGAAGACCAGAGTTATGTATCTATAAAGACAGTACACTTCGACATGGGAAGCGTCTTTGTGTACCCAGTGGAGATATCAGACAGAAGATCATGGCAAAGGTCCACAGTTTGCAGTATTCCATTCATCCTGGTGGCACGAAGATGTACCGTGATATCCGCCAGTACTTTTGGTGGAATGGCATGAAGAGGGAGATAGCTCGGTTTGTCTTTCGTTGTTTAGTCTGCCAACAAGTTAAAGCTGAACATCAGAGACCAGCTGGACTACTTCAACCATTGCCAATTCCAGAGTGGAAATGGGAGCATATAACTATAGATTTTGTGACTGGATTGCCTAGATCCCCGGCTGACAGAGACGCTATTTGGGTTGTCATAGACAGGCTCACGAAGGTGGCTCACTTTCTCCCGTTCAGAGTTGGTCAGTCGACGGCTCAGCTAGCGAAGATGTATCTCCGACAGATTGTCAGATTGTACGGTGTACCAGTCAGTATCACCTCGGACAGAGATTCCAAATTTACGTCGCACTTTTGGCGTAGCTTGTAAGAGAGTTTGGGAACTCGCCACCAGTTCATCTCAGCGTATCACCCACAGACAGATGGTCAGTCAGAGCGTACCATACAAACCTTGGAAGACATGTTGAGATCTTGTACACTCGACTTCGATGGTTCGTAGGAAGATCACCTGCACTTGGTAGAGTTCTCGTACAACAACAGTTTCCAAGCTAGTATCCAGATGGCACCGTTTGAGGCACTGTATGGTAGGAAGTGCCGATCTCCGCTAGCATAGGACGATGTCGGAGAGAGGCAGATGCTCGGTCTAGAAATAATTGCTCAGACTGTTGAGGTGGTCAGGAGAGTCAGAGATCATCTTCGAGTTGCCTAAAATCGCCAGCATCATTGGGTCGATTCTCATCGGCGCCCTCTTGAGTTTTCTGTCGGCGACCATGTATTCCTGAGGATTTCGCCTAACCGTGGCGTCATTCGTTTCAGCGTGCGAAAAAAGCTTAGTCCTAGGTATATAGGGCCATTTGACATTCTGAAGCGAGTAGGAGATGTATCCTATCGTCTCGCTCTTCCACCATCGCTACATGAGGTACATAACGTATTCCATGTATCCCAACTACGACGGTATATCCCGGACCCGAGCCACATCCTGGATCATTCGGAATTGGTTGTTGGTACCAACCTTTCGTATAAGGAGAGGCCCGTGTCTATATTGGACCGAAGAGAGAAGACACTCAAGAACAAGACTATCAAGTTAGTCCGAGTTGCTTGGGGTCATCACTCTTTGGGTGAGTCAACGTGGGAGCGTGAGGATGATATCCGATCGCGATATCCCGACCTGTTTGACTCGTGAGGTATAATATCTTTCTTATGCCTTACACTTCGAATCCTTGCTTGCATATTTGATTGCTTGATTGATTGCTTAGCTGTAGATTACATCTGATAGTGTAACTTGTTTCGACACCTCTAGCCTCTTTAATTAAATTCCAAGGACGAAATTCTTTTAAGGTGGGTAGAGTTGTCACCCTCGAAATCCGTGTTACGTATTTTTGTATACGTGTACATATTTCGGGTCCGTATTTTATTAGTCATGGTTAGCTAGTCATAATTTTATTTTTAGCATGTTGCATTGGCATGGTTATTTTGGCATTTCATTGGTTGTGGTTTAGCTTGGTTCGGTTTAGCTTGGTTTGGTTTGCTTTTGGGTTCATCATGAACCAAAAGAAAACCCCTACCTACCACCACCATCATCATTTAAAACCCAACCCCCTTTCTCTCTCATCTTTACTTTCATTTATTTCTTCATCTTCTTCCTCTTAACTTCTCCACCTACCAAGAGAAGCTTAGGCAAGTGCAACTTGCTTCATGGAGAAATTCCATTTTTATTGTTCCATTGTCTTTCTCGCGAGATTCTAAGATACTTTAGAACTTGGCATTTTCTATTTTGATGGATATTTTCTTGTACATCTAAGTTTATATTATTTTTGGTTTTTTTGGGTTTTGGTCTATTTAACTTCATTATTTTCATGTTTTGATTGTTCCATATTGTAGAGAATTCGATTTTACCCAAAATAGACCTTTGAAAAGTTGGATTTCGACTTGTTTTGAGGAAGTTATGGCTAAAAGTATTTTTGGTCATTTCATTGTTCATATGTGCTGATTCTGGCAGGGACGATGCATAGTGCCGCATAGTGTCCAGCCGCATAAGGGTGCTGCATAGTACCGTATAGTGTCCAGCCGTATAAGGGTGCTGTATAGTGCCGTATAGTATCCAGCCGTATAAGGGTGCTGCATAGTACCGCATAGTGTCCAGCCGCATAAGGGTGCTGCATAGTGCCGCATAGTGTCCAGCCGCATGAGAGTGCTACATAGTACCGTATAGTGTCCAGCCGCATAAGAGTGCTGTATAGTACCGCATAGTGTCCAGCCGTATAAGAGTGCTGCATAGTACCGCATAGTGTCCAGCCGCATAAGGGTGCTGCATAGTACCGTATAGTGCCCAGCCGCATGAGAGTGCTGCATAGTGCCGCATAGTGTCCGACCGCATAAGAGTGCTGCATAGTACCGTATAGTGTCCAGCCGCATAAGAGTGCTGCATAGTGCCACATAGTGCCCAGTCGCATAAGAGAGTGCTGCATAGTGCCGCATAGTGCCCAGCCGCATAAGAGTGCTGCATAGTGTCCAGCCGCATAGTGCCGCATAGTATCCAGCCGCATGAGGGTGCTGTATAGTACTGCATAGTGCCCAACCGCATAAGAGAGTGCTGCATAGTGCCGTATAGTGTCCAGCCGCATATGGGAGTGCCGCATAGTGCTGTATAGTGCCGTATAGTGCATATTTTGACTGTTTTTGGCTATTTCAAGTCCTATTTGGCTGAATTGTGGCCAGAATTTCTCCCAACTCCCAACATAAAAGTTGTAGATCTTTTCCTTGGCTTCAAGAATATGTTATTAGTTATTTTATGTAAGTTTTTCTCATTCATGATAATGTAAGAATAGAACACGATAGGGGCCCGCTGTGGCGCACTCTTGACAAGTAAACTGACACGATATATCATGACATGCTGTTACGACAGCTAGTTTGACATGACAAGTATGAATGACCTGGACATCGTGTGCGATTGTGTTTGTACAAATAAACCGGTACTGTCTTACATCATGTCTAGGATGGGGATCGCTGAGTACCACGGTCAGGGGTACCTACTGAAATTGACTAAGGCTAATTAACTAGTGTAACACCCAGTTTTTTAGATGAGGGTAATTTTGAAATTTTTTAATTATAATTAATATTTATTGATATTTATTTTATATTATAATTTTTGGTAATTTTTAATCATTTTTTAAAACTATTTAAATCATGACTTATGATTTGGTGTGCAGCTAGTGAAACCGTAGAGACTGTCTGCCCTAGAGCCTAGCCATGTCATTATGATGATTTAATTATCATTTTTAGCCTAGGGATAATTTGGTCATTTTGACTTATTTGGATTATTTGATGATTTATTGAATTGGTGAATTCCTAGTTGGGCTTTAACTAGTTTGAGACTTGTAGACTAGCCTAGAAGCTAACCCTAGCCATGGTGACCCTAGTCTAACCTAGTTTAACCTATTTTAGTCATTAGAAATTAGTTCTAGAATAGGAAGATTAAGTTAAGTGGAATGGGTTCATGACTTAACTCTATGACTTGTGATTTTCCAATTCATGACTTATGAAATTGAACCATAGGCCCATAACTTAAGCCCAAACCCCAACAAGCTCACCCAAGGCAGCCAACCTAGGGTTTCACACCCCTATTTAATGCCTCTTCCATTTGTTCTTGCCTCTTTTATTTATTTCTCCAAGTTTTGAAGAAAGAGGTTTGTCCATTCTTCCCAAACCCATAGATTATTCATTTTAATTCCTTTTCCACTCTAGTCTTTTGCATTAGTTCCTAATCTAGCTCTATTTCATGTCCATGGAGAGAAATCTCAGGTTTGGATCAATTTGGAGCACTTGGCCATCAAGAAGAAACCCCCCTTTTTGAAGCTTTTTTATGCAAATTGTACATACAGGTAAATCCCTATTCCCTCCACCAAATTTTGATTTCTTTGCATGGTTAGGAAGCCCTAGGTGTCCTCTCTCTATTGGTATAGGTTTTGTAAAGTTTTGTGTCCGTTTGGTATCCGTATCGGACACGTATCAATGTGTATGCTTACGTGTTCGACGAAATGTCGTAATGAAACTTTTATTCGTATTTTCAAAAACTAATTGAACAATATTTTAGCTCTTGGTGTGTGGATTACAATCGTGCTTGACTGAGTTAAATTCTGTGCACTATCGTGTCTAAAATTGGACACACACGTACGCACGGGACACAATGCTGCGCCCGTGCAGTCCCCTGCTGTACGGGCTCGACACAGGACACGACACGGCACGTGACACCACAAAAATTTGTGGAGTCGTACGGCCAATCACTGACACGACACAGACAATATTTGGAAGGATTTCGTCGAGCAGTTTGGGAGAAATCTCGATCGCACTGTCTCGACCACACGCACACACGCGCGTGAAAACGCTACTGACACGCGGCTACAACTTTCGACATGACTTACTTGGACACATTTCAGGTGGTTGGACACGAAGTCCTAGACCTAATCTAACTTAGGACTCGACCACAGCACTCGTGGTTAGACACACGTGTCCCTATCTAGCCCGACACATGCCCACGAGGCTGTCTGTAGCCTGTGTTCTGACACAGTAAAATTTGGTGTTTTGGACACGTTTGTGTCCACTTGTTTGTACACAAACACCCTGTTTGACACGTGTATGCATGACACAATGTTTACCAACCTTTATGTATATTTATTTAATTGTTTTTTTATTTGAATTCAGGAAATTCCTAATGTACTAATACCACTTGGCTGAAATGATTTTCCCTGAGTTTGATTTGCTGTTTACCTATTTTTAATGGCGATTGAATGTTAGAGAGTTTACCTACATATATAGGAATGACGTTCATATCAAATTGTGACTTATGAATGAGCTATGGGTGTTCGAAATTGAATTTAGCTTGCTAGCTGTTATGTCCTGCACTGTTAGTTGGGTTAGCAAACCTGAGACTGATTTTGACACATTACACTGTCATGTACACGTGACCAAATCAGAGAATGCATCAGGGTTCATGTGGGGGGGGGGGGGGTTAACTGCAAGTTGAGATGTGTTTTGGGTTTGGAGTTTGTTGACTAAAATGTTCCTCATTTATAAAACTGGACTGAACTGTCACTAACCTGAGATATAACTGAAAAATGATTTCCTTTCCTTCCTTAACTGAAAATTGAATGTTCAATTGATTTCCAATGTTAGTTTACTGTCAATTGTTCATATTCTTGTCATTGATTCTGGAAGCTAGATGTATTAAGCTATTGCATGATTTAAAAATGGATTGTTTTCGTATCACACTACCATTCCTAAACTCTTTCTAACTGCTACACATACTGAGAACTCACCTTTATGACACAAAACCTGAGAATAAACCTGAGATTGGGGGAATAAACAGAAAATAGAGTTTGAGAAAACTCACTCAGTCGGGTTTCATTGAAAACTGATTTTGGATTGAGTTTTAAGATTTGTATATAGGTAGGTAAATGATACATGAATGATATTGTACAATTACATGTAAATCTGAGTTTAAATCTGCAAACCTGAGAATTCAGGATATGTAGCATTGATTTCACTGTTAAATGTGTTAACTGAAATTTCATGTGTTGAGTTGAGTTGATTCTTGATTAAATAGTTAAACTTAGATGAAATGTATGTTGGTTTAGCTAAGAAGTAATAACTGAGATTAGTTGGATTGATATGTTGCAGAATTTACATTACATACTTGCTGTTGATGTAGGTCAGTATTACACTGCTACAATGTTAGAGCCATGCTAGGATTTATACATATTTAGCCTATATAGATACATGTAGATGCTAGAAGAAATGCTAGTTAACTTGCATGTTTGGGCTGTTGGAAGAGCTTGAGTTGGTATTCAGTTTCTGAAACTGTGGACTGTCATTATGCCATGTTCCCTGATAAAACCATTAACTGATTTTACCATTAACTGATTTTGACACACATGGTTACATGTGAGCCTGTGTATGAAAAACTGATTTCTTCCTGATATTCGACACACACAGTCCTATGTACACAACACTAATATCCTGATTTTTCTCAGATGACTGATGGTATGGCTGAATGTATTTCTTTCTGAATTTGATTTTATTCTTTTCCTGTTTTGTGATATTGAATAGCTAATAGGGCTCACATGCATGTGTATTGATAGATGAATAGGTAGTTGTGTTGGTGTGGGGAAAGGAAGCCATTGATTGGGTTATGCCATTCATGGTTTCAGAAAAACTGAAACCAGGGGGTTTGCTTCCTAGTTAACTGTCACTGTGTTATTCACACACATTTGATTTCCAGTTTCCTCACTTTTCCCTCAACACACACTGTTCACTCTTCACACTCTACACTATCACACACATATGATTTCCCTCACATTCCTATGTATAATCCACACACACTTTATGTATATGGACCTATAGCCTATATATATTGTGTCCCATTATATAGTGTGTGTAAGCTTAGTGTGTGTGTTTGTGAGCCTTGTATTTGAGTATGTGTGTGAGTTTATATAGGAGAACCTATATGTGTTTATATATGGGTGTATGAGTCTAGATATGGTATGTGTGTTCTCTGTGACTTGTGAGTGTGCTTGGTTGTTAGCCTAGGCTTGGTTAGGCCTAGTGAGACTTATTAGACTTGTTTGAGTCAGTCTTGACCTAGTTGACCTAGTTTGACTAGTGTAGTTGACCAGAATTGACCAAGAGTTGACTTTAGTCTAGTTTGACCTAGACAGCATGCAGATGCATTGTAGATTACTATTATCATCCCCTGTATACATCTTGACTTGTGTTGCTCTAACTAGGAGTCAGGTACCTCATCTCGGACAGTACATTTACTTCAGACATTCAGATACCAGCGAGTACATTCTCTGACCGTTTCATACTTGTCTGGATTTACATTCTTGCTCTAGATTACTGTACTTGATGCTGACACGATTGTTATCACGGATTGGTACTATATGGATCTTCTTTTGACATGTTATCCCCTTGTATTCACGAAATACATATTGTGATGTGCGTTTTACTTACATATTGTATTTATTGAATACCCATATCCTTGTATACTCATTGTGCATATTGTACTCTCATTATCACATAAGTTCCTGGGATAGACCATTGTATACTATTGTATAACATTGTACAACTATTGTATAACATTGTACATCTATTGTATAATATTGTACATCCATTGTATAACATTGTACACTATTGTATAAGATAGTAACTGGAGTGGATCCTTGTGTATTGATTGGGGAGGGGGAGTAGAATTGGTTATGTACTCAAATCTTATTGTACAATATTGTATAACTATTGTATGTGTCTATTGTACACCCACGTACAATAGAGTTACCATTGTATTGTCCTAGACCGTTTACATAACCATATTGTACTCTAAATCACAGTTGGCTTACAGTTCTTACTTATCATATATAGATATTTCCTGTTATCAAATCTCTACTGTTTTTCATATACATTCTTCTTTCAGCATTTCATGTACCTTACTCTATTGCATGCTTTATATTTCCTAACTTGATATGAACTGCGTGAGATATTTTGTGCTCGCTCCCGTCCTGACTGGACCTGTTGAAAATTTTACAGAGGAAGATGAGGAACCCTGTACCCCTTACTTGGAGCTTTCCTAGTTGACACTCGCGACCTGGACCCCTGGGGAGGTTCATGCAGCTGCTCAGGATGATACCTTGCATAGTGTAGATAGCTTAGACTGTTGTTTCTTTTCGTGTTTAGCTGTTGTCTTTATTTTCAGAGTTGTATATTTTAGAGATGTTGAGACTGGTAGTTGTTGAGACTCTGTTATTTCATTCTACTGTACCTCAGTTGAGGATTTCTTATCTATTTCCATCGTGCTACATTCTACCTTAGATTGTGATTGAGTTGTACCTCTGTGTTGGCCTCCTTTTGGAGAGTATATTCATGTTATGTAGTTATAGTTCATGACCTAGAACAGCGTTCTACCGCCGACACTACGACGTAGGCTGGGTGCTGTTACGTACTCGTACCCTCACGGTGGGTACGGGTCGTGACACATTTTTAGTGGTAGCCCATGCAGGTCGAGTTTGTGTAGTGGTATTCGAACTAGAGTACCACTACAGCCTGCAGTAGGATTAGGATATTTTTGGAGGTACTCAATCACATTAGGAAAAACTCTTAATCAGATTACTTTTGTCTAAAATTGTTGCTTATTGACATCCCTTTGAATATAAACTGTCCTCCTTTGAATTTTCGCTTCATTCTCAGAAATTGCTTCTTGTTTTGATCTATTTTTATGATGGTTACGAAGACACGATCTCATCACTTCGGTTCGGGGGATCCTATCGAGAGGCTGGCCACCTCTCGTCCTGTTTATCAGGGCCTCGAGACCGCAGCTCCTGTTGTGCCGACTCAGGTTGGTGTTTCTGCTACATTGGAGGTGCACCTCTGCATGTACAGAGACTTTTCCCGTCATTTATGATTTCTTTCAGCAGCAGCGGTTCATGCAGCATCAGCAGCAGACCAGGGGAAACTAGCAGGGCGAGCTATCGTCAGAACAGTCAAGGATGCACAGACCATTGGAGATCTTACTGAAAGTTTCGTTCTTCTCGATTCTATTCCTGCAATTGTCTTTTATAACTTCCTTGAAATCCGATTCCATCTGTTCCTTGTTGATTGATTAATTTTGTCATGATTGCTCTTTCGATATGTTTGTTTTTCTTCTGAGAAAATCATATGGACTAGGTCACCTAAATCATGGGATCTAGAATCTTCGATAGTCGTATTAGTTGGCATAGTGGGGACACGTAGTCAGATTTTGGATGTATTTCTCGGGTATAGGAATTTAAGGTTTTTGCCGTCGCATGCGGCAATACGAAAGTTTTAAATACCATGAACCTAGAGATACGTACCTTAGTCAAGGACTCCGTGATTATCGTAGCCTTGCTCACTAGCACGATAAAGACTCTGGACAACATGATTTTGGACAGACGCATATGATTAACAGATTGTATCTTGAGAAGGTTTTAAACATCATACCCTTCTGTTGTTGTAAATAACTTAGGAGTAGGGATATTTAGTTTTGTAGAGCTTGTTCATAGGTAGTTCCTTCATAGTGTAATGATAAGACGACTTGTAGAGTGTCTGTACCCTAGAGGGGATAGTTAGTATTGGTATTAGAATAGTAACCCATTGTAGATATTTTCTCGTTATTTATAATACCAACCAGTTTACACATAGGATGTTAGTATGCCTTACAACCTTCATGATTGTTATTACTTTCCTTACCTTTTTCCAGTGAGACACCCATGACCAGAGCCTGTCCTTGAGTATAGCTGTAGTTCACTTAAGACTAAGAGGTCTATATATATAGATGATATATTTAGGATAAATGTGATGGGTTGTTGTTCTTGAGCATATATATACGTGGTATTTGGGATTGGTGTGCTTAGCTTGCGGGTATTTAGTTATGGGTGACTTGATAGGATTTGAAAGGTTAAGAGTTAGTCTATTATAGAGTTTCTCTTTTGTTAAATTCTAGTTGCCAACACCTAGATAGCTAGCATAGGTAAAACCCTAAGAAGTTGACCAGCTGATGACCAGGTACTAGGATGTTGAGAAATTGACAATGTTTGACCTAGAAGGGGGTACGATTATCTTAATTTCGAGGACAAAATTTTTATAAGGTGGGTAGGATTGTAACATCCAGTTTTCCAGATGAGAATAATTTTGAAATATTGTAATTATAATTAATATTTATTGATATTTATTTCATATTATGATTTTTTGTGATTTTTAATCATTTTTTAAAACTATTTAAATCATGACTTATGATTTGGTGTGCAGCTAGTAAAACCGTAGAGACTGTCTGCCCTAGAGCCTAGCCATGTCATTAGGATGATTTAATTATCATTTTTAGCCTAGGGGTATTTTGGTTATTTTGACTTATTTGGATTATTTGATGATTTATTGAATTGGTGAATTCCTAGTTGGGCTTTAACAAGTTTGAGACTTGTAGACTAGCCTAGAAGCTAACCCTAGCCATGGTGACCCTAGTCTAACCTAGGTTAACCTATTTTAGTCATTAGAAATTAGTTCTGGAATAGGAAGATTAAGTTAAGTGGAATGGGTTCATGACTTAACTCTATGACTTGTGATTTTCCAATTCATGACTTATGAAATTGAACCATAGGCCCATGACTTAAGCCCAAACCCCAACAAGCCCACCCATGGCAGCCAACCTAGGGTTTCACACCCCTATTTAATGCCTCTTCCATTTGTTCTTGCCTCTTTTATTTATTTCTCCAAGTTTTGAAGAAAGAGGTTTGTCCATTCTTCCCAAACCCATAGATTATTCATTTTAATTTCTTTTCCACTCTAGTCTTTTGCATTAGTTCCTAATCCAGCTCTATTTTATGTCCATGGAGAGAAATCTCAGGTTTGGACCAATTTGGAGCACTTGGCCATCAAGAAGAAACCCCCCTTTTTGAAGCTTTTTTATGCAAATTGCACATACAGGTAAATCCCTATTCCCTCTACCAAATTTTGATTTCTTTGCATGGTTAGGAAGCCCTAGGTGTCCTCTCTCTGTTGGTATAGGTTTTGCAAAGTTTTGTGTCCGTTTGGTGTCCGTATCGGACACGTATCTACGTTATGCTTACGTGTTCGACGAAATGTCGCAATAAAACTTTTATTCGTATTTTCAAAAACTAATTAAACAATATTTTAGCTCTTGGTGTGTAGATCGTGCTTGACTGGGTTGAATTTTGTGCACCATCGTGTCCAAAATTGGACACACACGCACGCACGGGACACAACGCTGCGCCCGTGCAGTCCCCTGTTGTACGGGCTCGACACAGGACACGACACGGCACGTGACACCACAAAAATTTGTGGATTCGTGCGGGCAATCACTGACACGACACACACAAAATTTGGGAGGATTTCGTCGAACGGTTTGGAAGAAATCCCGACCGCACTGTCTCGACCACACGCACACACGCGCGTGAAAACGCCACTGACACGCGGCTACAACTTTCGACACGACTCACTTGGACACGTTTCAGGTGGTTGGACACGAAGCCCTAGACCTAATCTAATTTAGGACTCGACCACAGCACTCGTGGTTAGACACACGTGTCCCTATCTAGCCCGACGCATGCCCACGAGGCTGTCTGTAGCCTGTGTTCTGACACAGTAAAATTTGGTGTTTTGGACACGTTTGTGTCCACTTGTTTGGACACAAATACCCTGTTTGACACGTGTATGCATGACACAATGTTTACCAACCTTTATGTATATTTATTTAATTATTTTTTTATTCGAATTTAGGAAATTCCTAATGTACTGATACCACTTGGCTGAAATGATTTTCCCTGAGTTTGATTTACTGTTTACCTGTTTTTAATGGCGATTGAATGTTAGATAGTTTACCTACATGTATAGGAATGATGTTCATATCAAATTGTGATTTATGAATGAGCTATGGGTATTCGAAATTGAATTTAGCTTGCTAGCTGTTATGTCCTGCACTGTTAGTTGGGTTAGCAAACCTGAGACTGATTTTGACACATTACACTGTCATGTGCACGCGACCAAATCTGAGAATGCATCAGGGTTCATGCGGGGGAGGGGGTTAACTGCAAGTTGAGATGTGTTTTGGGTTTGGAGTTTGTTGACTGAAATGTTCCTCATTTATAAAACTGGACTGAACTGTCACTAACCTGAGATATAACTGAGAAATGATTTCCTTTCCTTCCTTAACTGAAAATTGAATGTTCAATTGATTTCCAATGTTAGTTTACTGTCAATTGTTCATATTCCTGTCATTGATTCTGGAAGCTAGATGTATTAAGCTATTGCATGATTTAAAAATGGATTGATTTCGTATCACACTACCATTCCTAAACTCTTCCTAACTGCTACACACACTGAGAACTCACCTCTATGACACAAAACCTGAGAATGAACCTGAGATTGGGGGAATAAACAGAAAACAGAGTTTGAGAAAACTCACTCAGTCGGGTTTTATTGAAAACTGATTTTGGATTGAGTTTTAAGATTTGTATATAGGTAGGTGAATGATACATGAATGATATTGTGCAATTACATGTAAATCTGAGTTTAAATCTGCAAACCTGATAATTCAGGATATGTAGCATTGATTTCACTGTTAATTGTGTTAACTGAAATTTCATGTGTTGAGTTGAGTTGATTATTGATTAAATAGTTAAACTTAGATGAAATGTATGTTGGTTTAGCTAAGAAGTAATAACTGTGATTAGTTGGATTGATATGTTGCAGAATTTACATTACATGCTTGCTGTTGATGTAGGTCAGTATTACACTGCTGCAATGTTAGAGCCATGCTAGGATTTATACATATTTAGTCTATATAGATGCATGTAGATGCTAGAAGAAATGCTAGTTAACTTGCATGCTTGGGCTGTTGGAAGAGCTTGAGTTGGTATTCAGTTTCTGAAACTGTGGACTGTCATTATGCCATGTTCCCTGATAAAACCATTAACTGATTTTGACACACATGGTTACATGTGAGCCTGTGTATGAAAAATTGATTTCTCCCTGATATTCGACACACACAGTCCTATGTACACAACACTAATATCCTGATTTTTCTCAGATGACTGATGGTATGGCTGAATGTATTTCTTTCTGAATTTGATTTTATTCTTTTCCTGTTTTGTGATGTTGAATAGCTAATAGGGCTCACATGCATGTGTATTGATAGATGAATAGGTAGTTGTGTTGGTGTGGGGAAAGGAAGCCATTGATTGGGTTATGCCATTCATGGTTTCGGAAAAAACTGAAACCAGGGGGTTTGCTTCCTAGTTAACTGTCACTGTGTTATTCACACACATTTGATTTCCAGTTTCCTCACTTTTCCCTCAACACACACTGTTCACTCTTCACACTCTACACTATCACACACATATGATTTCCCTCACATTCCTATGTATAATCCACACACACTTTATGTATATATATATGGACCCATAGCCTATATATATTGTGTCCCATTGTATAGTGTGTGTAAGCTTAGTGTGTGTGTTTGTGAGCCTTGTATTTGAGTATGTGTGTGAGTTTATATAGGAGAACCTATATGTGTTTATATATGGGTGTATGAGTCTAGATATGGTATGTGTGTTCTCTGTGACTTGTGAGTGTGCTTGGTTGTTAGCCTAGGCTTGGTTAGGCCTAGTGAGACTTATTAGACTTGTTTGAGTCAGTCTTGACCTAGTTGACCTAGTTTGACTAGTGTAGTTGACCAGAATTGACCAAGAGTTGACTTTAGTCTAGTTTGACCTAGACAGCATGCAGATGTATTGTAGATTACTTTTATCATCCCCTGTATACATCTTGACTTGTGTTGCTCTAACTAGGAGTCAGGTACCTCATCTCGGACAGTACATTTACTTCAGACATTCAGATACCAGGCGAGTACATTCTCTGACCGTTTCATACTTGTCTGGATTTATATTCTTGCTCTAGATTACTGTACTTGATGCTGACACGATTGTTATTACGGATTGGTACTATATGGATCTTCTTTTAAGATGTTATCCCCTTGTATTCACTAAATACATATTGTGATGTGTGTTTCACTTACATATTGTATTTATTGAATACCCATATCCTTGTATACTCATTGTGCATATTGTACTCTCATTATCACATAAGTTCCAGGGATAGACCATTGTACACTATTGTATAATACTGTACAACTATTGTATAATATTGTACATCTATTGTATAATATTGTACATTCATTGTATAACATTGTACACTATTGTATAAGATAACGTAACTGGAGTGGATCCTTGTGTATTAATTGGAGAGGGGGAGTAGAATTGGTTATGTACTCAAATCCTATTGTACAACATTGTATAACTATTGTATATGTCTATTGTACACCCACGTACAATGGAGTTACCATTGCATTGTCCTAGACCGTTTACATAACCATATTGTACTCTAAATCACAGTTGGCTTACAGTTCTTACTTATCATATATAGATATTTTCTGTTATCAAATCTCTACTGTTTTTCATATACATTCTTCGTTCAACGTTTCATGTACGTTACTCTATTGCATGCTTTATATTTCCTAACTTGATATGAACTGCGTGAGATATTTTGTGCTCGCTCCCGTCCTGACTGGACCTGTTGAAAATTTTACAGTGGATGATGAGGATCCCTGTACCCCTTACTTGGAGCTTGTCTAGTTGACACTCGCGACCTGGACCCCTGGGGAGGTTCATGCAGCTGCTCAGGATGATACCTTGCATAGTATAGATATCTTAGACTGTTCTTTTTTTTCGTGTTTAGCTGTTGTCTTTATTTTCAGAGTTGTATATTTTAGAGATGTTGAAACTGGTAGTTGTTGAGACTCTGTTATTTCATTCTACTGTACCTCAGTTGAGGATTTCTTATCTATTTCCATCGTGCTACATTCTACCTTATATTGTGATTGAGTTGTACCTCTGTGTTGGCCTCCTTTTGGAGAGTATATTCATGTTATGTAGTTATAGTTCATGACCTAGAACAGCGTTCTACCGCCGACACTGCGGCGCAGGCTGGACGCTGTTTCGTACTCGTACCCTCACGGTGGGTATAGGTCGTGACAACTAGAATGATTCAGTAGTCATGAAGAGATTCCCAGCTACAGGCAATCCCGTTATCTGGGCGCATTCAGTGGACTTGTAGCCTACCGACGAGTAGGGCACATTTCCAGCACACAGTCACGTGTTGCATTCTTCAATAAGCGGACATTCGACCTGGATAACCGGATGGTCTGCAGGACTTATGGCTGTTGGGACAATCTCATTGCATCTTGCTAGTAACTAGGCCTGTGATAACCCTAGTTAGTTAAAAGTATCAAGCCGTACTCTTGATTGGCCGTGATTGATTGGATGGAGTTTATTTCAGCTTAGTCTTATCCTGATTCTGTGCAAGATTGTGACATGACATGATTATTGATGCTTGCCTTAGCAATAACGATTGGGGGTCCAGTTCTGTTCAGGCGAAGGGTTACAACTCCGGTCCTTATTTGGTTTAAGGGTTGTAACCTGTCTCCCGGAGCAGTTCTGTGTCCTCTCTTCGTTATTATCTTATTGCAACCCCATGCCATGTTCGTCATGTTTTACCTTACCTTAATACCATAATTATTTATACTGGTCTTAGCAATAAAGATCATGGGTCCAGTTCTGTTCAAGCGAAGGGCTGCAATCCCGGTCCTTGTTTGGTTTAAGGGTTGTAACCTGGCTCCCGGAGCAGTTCTGCGTCCTCTCTTCGTTTATTGTCTTCACTGTACCAATAGTATTTGAGACGGGTTTCTATTCAGGTGAAGGGTTACAACCCCGATCCTTGTTTGGTTTAAGGGTTGTGACCTGGCTACTTGAATGGTTTCCTTGTACTCAGTTTACCGTTGTTATCTCTATTATTATCAGTTCTTTATTTATTATCTTTAATATTCTATTGTGATATGCTGGTTTTTGTTCCTAAGTGAAGCCTTCTTTGTGGCACTTGCACTTTCTGGGGTCTGACCCGGCTGATTTTGTATGGCCAGATATCGGAGCAGCACCAGAGGATCTACCTGTCTTCCAGCCAGATGGTGACCACCAGGCGTAACCCTGGCAACGAGTGGGTTTTTTTTTGTCCTCCCACTTTATTGTAAAAATTATTCTTTTGAGGCGTTTAGCCGACGAGCACGTGTTAGCTCGGTTGTACCTTTACTTACTGTCTGCCTACGGGCTGTAACATGATTGACAAATCCTAGGGTTGATCATGTATTGACTAAAACTCTTGCTAGTCTTGACATTTTGTACGACTAGCTTCATGATCATCCGAATATGTAATGTATGGGACGCCTTACTATTGTATATTTGGTGCTCTGACATCTTGTAACTGTTACTACTTGCTTGTGATTGAGACAATAGGCTTGTTCATGACCATATGAGAGTGTTGGCTTGTAGTTAAACCCTTATGTATCTAGACAGCCGTGATCGTATAGCGAGGTGGGTTGCACTTCAATATACGTAGCTGGCTATGTACGCCCCCGCTCTCCAGTATTCTGGTTCTGGGGCGTTACAGTTTGGGGGGGCTGGCCGCGGGGAGGCTGGCCCCGAGGGGGTTGGGGGTGGGCTGCGGGGGGGTGGGGGGTTAGGGTCTGGCCGCGGGGGGTCGGAGCACACACACATACACACACACACATACATACATAAATGCACACACACACACACACACACACACACACACACACACACACACATATATATATATATATATATATATATATATATATATATATATATATATATATATATATATATATATATATATATATATATATATATATATATATATTCGGCACACACACACACACACATATATATTCGGTACACACACACACATTTATATATTCGTCGCACACACACACATACACACACACACACACACACACACACACACACACACACACACACACGCACATATATTCGATACACACGCACATATATATTGTAACACCCAGTTTTCTGAAATTGGGGTATTTTTGAAAATTTATTAATTTTTATTATTTATTAGTGGTATTTTAGTCATAATATGATTTTGGGTGATTTTAGTTAAGTTAAACTATTTCATAAGTCATGACTTGTGACTTTGTGATTTTACTAGTAAACCCTAGTGTAAACCCTAGCTATTCCTTAACCTAGGAGTTTCCATGACCATGTGAGCCTAGCCATAGGTTTAGAACATCAAATTAGGACTTTTTAGCCTAAAGGGTATTTTGGTAATTTTCTAGGATTTATTTGGATTTATGTGTTTTATTATTATTTTAATTATTGATTAGTGACTTGAGAGTCCCTAACTTAGATTACCCTAATCTATAGGTTAATCCCTAACCTAGAATGACTAGAGGGTGATATTTTCATTTAGTCAAAGAATGAAAATATCTAAACTACCTTTAATAGATATTATGCTTGATTTGTGCAAAAGATCTATTCTTGGCACCAAAGTCATTCTCTTAGCCTAGAAGTCTTGAACCCCCCCCCATGACCATTGTGTGGCAGCCAACAACACCCCCCTTGCCACCCCTTCCTATATAACCAACACTTAGATCTCAAAACCAAGTTCATGTGAAATCAAAACCTAGAAGAAAACCTAGAAAACTACCCCACTTATTTAGCCATAACTTCTTCATTTCACAAGATTTGAACCTCTAGTTTTCTCCATTAGGTCACCTATAATCTAAGGGAGCCTAGGGAAGTGTGATACTCAAGTTTCATCAAGCAAGGACAAGTTGAGGTTAGAGGATACACACCCTCATTTAGTGAAATTCAAGACTTTGTGCACCAAGAGGTAATTATTCCTAAACCTTGTTAATATAGTGTTTTTCTTCACAATTGCATGCATCTAGGTAAACCCTAGCCCTGTTTTTAGGTTTTGTAAAATTTTAGGGTTGTTTGGTGTTGTATCGGACACGTATCCTATTTGTTAACTCATTAAATTTTAGTGTAAATTGCTCACTGTCATAGTATAAAATACACACTGTTTTCCAAATGTTTTTGAACCAAATTCTAGCCTAGACCTAGCTAAACCTAACCCCTATACACTGAGCACATTTTGAGCTTGTGTCATGTCCAAAACTGGACACAAAGCTCTCGGACACAACACACTGGACACATGCATTTACACTGTAAATATGTCCTGCTACCTAGACACGTTTTCTCGACACATACACCACTTGGACACTTGCCATTTGGCATGCACGTAGGGGCATTGACTGACAAGCCGTACCCAAAATTTGGGGTGTGCTTGTGTCGTGTCGGACACGAAATCGACTCATGAAGGGTCGTTCTATACACAGTGTACACACACAGACACTCGACTTTGAGCGTGTCGTGTCGCGTGGACACGACACTAGAGCGTCTCGTAGTGACACGGGCATGAAGCTCTATGCATGGCGTACACGTGGACACGAGCACGTGGTACGTCGTGTCCTGTGTCGCGAGCACGAGGCGTGTGCATCTCTGCACGACGCGGTCGAACTTGTGAGTATCAGTCGTATTTTCACGACTGATACGGGGTTCGTTCTGTGTCCACGCGTGTCGTGGACACGTGTCAGGGTGTGGAACGTATAGCCATACGTGTGGGCTACACGTATACACGACCACGAGACGTGTCGTGTCTGGTGGTGTGTCCACGAGTGCGTGGAACGCGTGCACGACGCTGTGCACGCGTATCAGTATCTCAGTTTACCCGAGTATGGTTTTTGTGAGATTGGACACGTGAAACTGTATCGTGGTGTCGTGTCAGTGACCTAGGACACTAGTGTATGTGTGGGGCCTTAGTTACCAACCCATGGTTGTGAGCCATAGCTCGGTTTACTGCACGAAAATCGAATTACCTATTTTTGAGTGCACTGTGCACTGTTAACAGAAATTAGGTTTTTTTCCAGTTTTGAGAAATCGAATTTCAAATCGATTTTTATTATAATTAATACATTGTATTAATGTATTTTAGTATGTATATGTGTAGTATATATGTATATGTGAGTGTGGGTCAATTTTGGGAGTATTTGGTTGGGTATATGTGTAGTTATATATATATACATATGTATGTATATATGTATTCTGTGTGTGTGTGTGTTTGGGGCCTGGAATTGGTTCCAGAAATCTGGGAACCACTTCCCCCCCTGTCCAGCCTTCACTGCTCTTCTCTCTCACTGTCTCCCTCCCTCTTTCACTCTCTCACTCACTCTATGTCCCTCTCTCTTCCATCTCTTTATATATATATAGTATATATATAAGTTTTATATATATAGATATATATATATATATATGTGTATATATATATATTGATATATATATATTTGTATTAGGTCACATATATAGTGTATATATATATGTGAATGTGGGTTTTGTATATATATAGAGTATTTACATATAGGTATTTGGGTAGTAGATAGATAGTATATATCTATATATATAGATATATGTATATATAGATAACTTGCTAAGGAATAGGTTATATAGAACCCTATATTGGCCTATGGCCAAGATTATTAGACTATGGCCATTAGGGCTAACCCTAATTAACCAAATACCCATGACTTAACTAGTTTACCCCTTGTTTGACCAAGTGTTGACCAAGGTCAACCTTAGGTCAAACTTGACCTAATCAACCTAGTTTGACTTGAACTAACCTAGAATGACTAGTTTGACTAAACCCTAACTAGTAGACCTAGGTTGACTAGCAAGTTGACCAATGTTGACCATTGTTGACCAAAGTCAACTATAGGTCAACCTTGACCTAGAAATGACCTAATTGATCTATAAATGACTTAGATGGTCTTAGAAGGACTAGCTGACTAAGTTTGACTAAACCTTAGCCTAATGACTAGTTGGTTTAGGTTTAACCTATATGAGTAAATAGTAACCTAAGTTATATGGGTAGTCCTATGTAAATTAAGATATGCATGGGGTTAAGTGGAATACTTAGAGTTGAGTCATGACTTGAGTTGGAGAATGGGATTAGCTTGATTACAGGATTAAGGTTGGTATTGTGCTATATATATATTTTGTATGATATACCTTGTATAGGAGATTTGTTATGCCTTAGCTTTGTGGTATAGAATCCTTGGTATCCAAAGACATGTTAGCCTTATAGAGTTTGAGTTAGAATTGGCCATTGACCTAATTATCTTACAGACTAGTATATGATTAACCAAAACCTTAGTTGGTCTAAGTTTGACCTAGACTTGACCCAGATTGATCATGTTGACTAGTATTTGACTAGTTTGATTAGAGTGTTGACCAGGAGTTGACTTTAACCTAGATTTGACTAACCTTGACTTGTTTGACCTTGTTGACTCTATTTGACTTAGTTTGATTCCCTGTGACCTAATATGACTTGATTTGACTTAGATTGACTGTAGAGTTGACCAAGTTTGACTTTGACCTAGATTGGCTTAGAATTCATATAGATTGCATTGTAGATTTCATTTACCTTCATATTAGACATGTCATAACTGTATTGCTCTATTTTAGGACATTGTGACCCTGGTACAGACATCTGATATTACACTACTCTTCCAGAGTGTCAGGCGAGTACATTCTCTGATAGTTCTTTCATTACTTGTTATTTACTGTATTTCAGTTCTAGTTAGCTATATGTGATTCTCTGTACAAACACGATTGGTATTGCTGGACCCATTACATGCGACACTCATTTATTCATGTCTGGCCTCTATATCTGGAATCACTACTGGCATCACCCTACTGGAATCATTTCTGGAATCATTGGCTGGACTCATACTGGTTATAGTGTTGGATTATAGATTCATTTGTGGGCGGGGAAATACTTGAGTAGACATGTGAACATACCTAAAATCTGGAACCACCTCCCTTGGAACTATTCTGGAATGCTAGCCATCCCACACTTGGCCGAGTGTGCGATGTGCCTGATTACCCCTAGCCGTTTACATGTTGATCTCAGTATTTTAAAATACACTGTTAGAGTATAGTCTGGACTTATCCTGGAATTATGGATCACTACTGGACTCATCTTGTACTGGAATCATCTAGTATTGGATTATATGGACTGGAATCACACTGGGATTATATTTTATACTGTCTGGACTTATACCATGTTATTCTAGTTCAGCTAGTTTACTACAGTCTTCTTTGCCATGTTTTCTTCTCTTGTTAGTTACTTACTTTCCTTGTACCCTCACTGTTTCTCTACATCATTATCTGTATAAAACTGCCATGCTCATCTGTATAACTGTCTAAAAACTGCTTTATAGTCTTTGTCATTTACTTGGGATTTCTAGATGAGATGTGCTCGTTCCTGTCCTGATTGGACCTGTTGAAAATATTACAGATGATACTCCTGACGACACATGCCCTACTTACCACGGACCTGGCGAGGGATTAGCTACCTTTGGTTCCGACTCTCAGGAGTGATTCAGGAGTTTAGCTAGTAGACTTACTTAGCTTTCATATTTTGAGCTTGTTGTATTAAACTTGAGATATTGAGTTGTATTAGAGTTTGTTTGAGACATTGTTGTTATTATTTTAGTAGTTTAATTTCTGTTGTTGTTAGTTGGTATCTAGATCTCTGTGTTATCTTATCGTGCTTAGACTGTGATTGAGTATATCATATCTTTTACTTGTCCTCCCTTCGGAGTTGAGATCTTGGCAAGTACTTTATATACACTGCATGAGATTAGTTAGCAACCTAGGACAGCGTTCTACCGCCGACACTGCGGCGTAGGCTGGACGTACCCACTTCTCGTGCCCCTACACAGGGTGCGGGTCGTGACACGTTTTTAGTGGTGGCCCATGCAGGTCTCGAGTTTATGTAGTGGTATTCGAACTAGAGTATCACTACAGCCTGTGATAGGATTTGATAATAGGCTTAGAGAGAGGATACTCAATCACAACTAGGAAATTTCCAGGGATTTGAATCTACTGACTTTTGTTCAAATCTGTATAATCTATTTCATATTGTCCTTGTTGATACTGTCATCCTTGTACCGTTATTGATTTCCTTATTGATCTGTCTTCAGGATGGTGGAGACTAGGTCACATCGCTCTGTGCCGGCAGATTCTGAGAGGTCTGCCGTTTCTCGTCCAGTACAGCCTACAGCTGGGACTGTACCACTCCTTACGTCTGCTCACGTAGGAGTATCTACTTTTGGTAGTCCTCCTCCACCAATTCCGAGGACTACCCCAGCTACCCCAGACATGCCTCCCCCGCAGTTTCGTCAGCCTCAGTTTCAGCAGCACCAGCAGTACCAGCAGGAGTACCAGCAGCAGATGCCATCTGGACTTGTGGATGCTGCACAGATGTTTACATATTTCCAACAGTTCCTAGAGTCGCAGCAGACCCAGCAGCAGCGTCAGACGACGGCATTTACCAGAGGCATTGATGAGGTCCATCAGCTGGCTAGAGCGACGATGGAGAGGTTGGCTGTCCAGCCACAGGGAGGATTGGAACAGCCACGACAGCAGAAGATTCCGGGCATTCAGGAGTTCAAGAAGATGAACCCCAGGGACTTCTTGGGGACAGAGGGGATTCTTTATGCTGATGACTGGATTGAGCACATTGAGGAGATTTTTCGACTGGCGGAGATACCAGCCGGACTCCAGATAGAGGCAACAGCCAGCCAGATGCGGGATCTTGCCCGTACCTGGTATCAGACGGACCCGAGAGTAGGCACTCTAGGACAGACATGGAGAGTTTTCAAAGAGCTCTTCAAGAGGAAGTTTTTTCCGGATCAGGCAGTCGGTGCTTTGGAGACCCAGTTCGAGAACCTGGTTCAGGGGAACCAGACTGTAGAGGAGTATTCTGGTGAGTTTTACCGGTTGAGCAGATTTGTGGAGGGCCTTAGCGAGACAGCGAAGGCGAGAAGATTCAGGAAGGGCTTGGTCAAGGAGGTCAAGTCCTTGACCAAGAGTGACAGGAATGCCACCTTTGAGGAGATCCTGACAGGAACGATGGCAGCTGAGGATGATCTTGAGCTGAAGCTCAAGAGGGGCCGCGACGCTCAGGGAGCCAGTAGCAGTGGAGGTCAGGCCAAGAGGCCTCACATTCAGCAGGCACCTGTTAGAGTTCAGCATCAGCCTCGAGGACAGGATCAGAGGATACAGAGTTGTGGGTATTGCAAGAAGGTAGGGCATATTTGGGAGTCTTGTAGGAGGAGGCTGAAGGTTTGTCTATTTGTGGGTCTGCTGCCCACAAGATGATAGATTGTCCAGCTGCACCTCCTTATGAGGGTGCTAGGCCACCTGTAGCTCAGCACCAGAGGGGTGGAGCTTTTGCGATGACGGTCGAGGAGACCAACGCTGCAGGTGACGGGTTAGCAGGTTGTCTTTCCTGTCCTTCTTTTCCCATCTTGTTGTGTGATTCCATTAGTACCTGTCAGGATATGCTTGTGATATGCTAGATAGCATAGTTACCCTTTTTTTTAGACTGTAGAATCATGACCAGTAGGACTATGATTGCATGTCATCTTTTGACTTTGATTGACTGGGGGTGTGACCTAGAAGGAGTACGACCATCTTAATTTCGAGGACGAAATTCTTCTAAGGAGGGTAGACTTGTAACACCCAGTTTTCTGAAATTAGGGTATTTTTGAAAATTTATTATTTTTTATTATTTATTAGTGGTATTTTAGTCATAATATGATTTTGGGTGATTTTAGTTAAGTTAAACTATTTCATAAGTCATGACTTGTGACTTTGTGATTTTACTAGTAAACCCTAGTGTAAACCCTAGCTATTCCTTAACCTAGGAGTTGCCATGACCATGTGAGCCTAGCCATAGGTTTAGAACATCATATTAGGACTTTTTAGCCTAAAGGGTATTTTGGTAATTTTCTAGGATTTATTTGGATTTATGTGTTTTATTATTATTTTAATTATTGATTAGTGACTTGAGAGTCCCTAACTTAGATTACCCTAATCTATAGGTTAATCCCTAACCTAGAATGACTAGAGGGTGATATTTTCATTTAGTCAAAGAATGAAAATATCTAAACTACCTTTAATAGATATTATGCTTGATTTGTGCAAAAGATCTATTCTTGGCACCAAAGTCATTATCTTAGCCTAGAAGTCTTGAACCCCCCCCCCCCCCCCCCCATGACCATTGTGTGGCAGCCAACAACACCCCCCTTGCCACCCCTTCCTATATAACCAACACTTAGATCTCAAAACCAAGTTCATGTGAAATCAAAACCTAGAAGAAAACCTAGAAAACTACCCCCACTCATTTAGCCATAACTTCTTCATTTCACAAGATTTGAACCTCTAGTTTTCTCCATTAGGTCACCTACAATCTAAGGGAGCCTAGGGAAGTGTGATACTCAAGTTTCATCAAGCAAGGACAAGTTGAGGTTAGAGGATACACACCCTCATTTAGTGAAATTCAAGACTTTGTGCACCAAAAGGTAATTATTCCTAAACCTTGTTAATATAGTGTTTTTCTTCACAATTGCATGCATCTAGGTAAACCCTAGCCCTGTTTTTAGGTTTTGTAAAATTTTAGGGTTGTTTGGTGTTGTATCGGACACGTATCCTATTTGTTAAATCATTAAATTTTAGTGTAAATTGCTCACTGTCATAGTATAAAATACATACTGTTTTTCAAATGTTTTTGAACCAAATTCTAGCCTAGACCTAGCTAAACCTAACCCCTATACACTGAGCACATTTTGAGCTTGTGTCGTATCCAAAACTGGACACAAAGCTCTCGGACACAACACACTGGACACATGCATTTACACTGTAAATATGTCCTGCTACCTAGACACGTTTTCTCGACACATACACCACTTGGACACTTGCCATTTGGCATGCACGTAGGGGCATTGACTGACAAGCCGTACCCAAAATTTGGGGTGTGCTTGTGTCGTGTCGGACACGAAATCGACTCATGAAGGGTCGTTCTATACACAGTGTACACACACAGACACTCGACTTTGAGCGTGTCGTGTCGCGTGGACACGACACTAGAGCGTCTCGTAGTGACACGGGCATGAAGCCCTATGCGTGGCGTACACGTGGACACGAGCACGTGGTGCATCGTGTCCTGTGTCGCGAGCACGAGGCGTGTGCATCTCTGCACGACGCGGTCGAACTCGTGAGTATCAGTCGTGTTTTCACGACTGATACGGGGTTCGTTCTGTGTCCACGCGTGTCGTGGACACGTGTCAGGGTGTGGAACGTGTAGCCATATGTGTGGGCTACACGTATGCACGACCACGAGACGTGTCGTGTCTCGTGGTGTGTCCACGAGTGCGTGGAACACGTGCACGACGCTGTGCACGCGTATCAGTATCTCAGTTTACCCGAGTATGGTTTTTGTGAGATTGGACACATGAAACTGTGTCGTGGTGTCGTGTCAGTGACCTAGGACACTAGTGTATGTGTGGGGCCTTAGTTACCAACCCATGGTTGCGAGCCATAGCTCGGTTTAGTGCACGAAAATCGAATTACCTATTTTTGAGTGCACTGTGCACTGTTAACAGAAATTAGGTTTTTTTTCCAGTTTTGAGAAATCGAATTTCAAATCAATTTTTATTATAATTAATACATTGTATTAATGTATTTTAGTATGTATATGTGTAGTATATATGTATATGTGAGTGTGGGTCAATTTTGGGAGTATTTGGTTGGGTATATGTGTAGTTATATATATATACATATGTATGTATATATGTATTTTGTGTGTGTGTGTGTGTTTGGGGCCTGGAATTGGTTACAGAAATCTGGGAACCACTTCCCCCCTGTCCAGCCTTCACTGCTCTTCTCTCTCACTGTCTCACTCCCTCTTTCACTCTCTCACTCACTCTATGTCCCTCTCTCTTCCATCTCTTTATATATATATATATAGTATATATATAAGTTTTATATATATAGATATATATATATATATGTGTATATATATATTGATATATATATTTGTATTAGGTCACATATATAGTGTATATATATATGTGAATGTGGGTTTTGTATATATATAGAGTATTTACATATAGGTATTTGGGTAGTAGATAGATAGTATATATCTATATATATAGATATATGTATATATAGATAACTTGCTAAGGAATAGGTTATATAGAACCCTATATTGGCCTATGGCCAAGATTATTAGCCTATGGCCATTAGGGCTAACCCTAATTAACCAAATACCCATGACTTAACTAGTTTACCCCTTGTTTGACCAAGTGTTGACCAAGGTCAACCTTAGGTCAAACTTGACCTAATCAACCTAGTTTGACTTGAACTAACCTAGAATGACTAGTTTGACTAAACCCTAACTAGTAGACCTAGGTTGACTAGCAAGTTGACCAATGTTGACCATTGTTGACTAAAGTCAACTATAGGTCAACCTTGACCTAGAAATGACCTAATTGATCTATAAATGACTTAGATGGTCTTAGAAGGACTAGCTGACTAAGTTTGACTAAACCTTAGCCTAATGACTAGTTGGTTTAGGTTTAACCTATATGAGTAAATAGTAACCTAAGTTATATGGGTAGTCCTATGTAAATTAAGATATGTATGGGGTTAAGTGGAATACTTAGAGTTGAGTCATGACTTGAGTTGGAGAATGGGATTAGCTTGATTACAGGATTAAGGTTGGTATTGTGCTATATATATATTTTGTATGATATACCTTGTATAGGAGATTTGTTATGCCTTAGCTTTGTGGTATAGAATCCTTGGTATCCAAAGACATGTTAGCCTTATAGAGTTTGAGTTAGAATTGGCCATTGACCTAATTATCTTACAGACTAGTATATGATTAACCAAAACCTTAGTTGGTCTAAGTTTGACCTAGACTTGACCCAGATTGATCATGTTGACTAGTATTTGACTAGTTTGATTAGAGTGTTGACCAGGAGTTGACTTTAACCTAAATTTGACTAACCTTGACTTGTTTGACCTTGTTGACTCTATTTGACTTAGTTTGATTCCCTGTGACCTAATATGACTTGATTTGACTTAGATTGACTGTAGAGTTGACCAAGTTTGACTTTGACCTAGATTGGCTTAGAATTCATATAGATTGTATTGTAGATTTCATTTACCTTCATATTAGACATGTCATAACTGTATTGCTCTATTTTAGGACATTGTGACCCTGGTACAGACATCTGATATTATACTACTCTTCCAGAGTGTCAGGCGAGTACATTCTCTGATAGTTCTTTCATTACTTGTTATTTACTGTATTTCAGTTCTAGTTAGCTATATGTGATTCTCTGTACAAACACGATTGGTATTGCTGGACCCATTACATGCGACACTCATTTATTCATGTCTGGCCTCTATATCTGGAATCACTACTGGCATCACCCTACTGGAATCATTTCTGGAATCATTGGCTGGACTCATACTGGTTGTAGTGTTGGATTATGGATTCATTTGTGGGCGGGAAAATACTTGGGTAGACATGTGAACATACCTAAAATCTGGAACCACCTCCCTTGGAACTATTCTGGAATGCTAGCCATCCCACACTTGGCCGAGTGTGCGATGTGCCTGATTACCCCTAGCCGTTTACATGTTGATCTCAATATTTTAAAACACACTGTTAGAGTATAGTCTGGACTTACCCTGGAATCATGGATCACTACTGGACTCATCTTGTACTGGAATCATCTAGTATTGGATTATATGGACTGGACTCACACTGGGATTACATTTTATACTGTCTGGACTTATACCATGTTATTCTAGTTCAGCTAGTTTACTACAGTCTTCTTTGCCATGTTTTCTTCTCTTGTTAGTTACTTACTTTCCTTGTACCCTCACTGTTTCTCTACATCATTATCTGTATAAAACTGCCATGCTCATCTGTATAACTGTCTAAAAACTGCTTTATAGTCTTTGTCATTTACTTGGGATTTCTAGATGAGATATGCTCATTCATGTCCTGATTGGACCTGTTGAAAATATTACAGATGATACTCCTGACGACACATGCCCTACTTACCACAGACCTGGCGAGGGATTAGCTACCTTTGGTTCCGACTCTCAGGAGTGATTCAGGAGTTTAGCTAGTAGACTTACTTAGCTTTCATGTTTTGAGCTTGTTGTATTAAACTTGAGATATTAAGTTGTATTAGAGTTTGTTTGAGACATTGTTGTTATTATTTTAGTAGTTTAATTTCTGTTGTTGTTAGTTGGTATCTAGATCTCTGTGTTATCTTATCGTGCTTAGACTGTGATTGAGTATATCATATCTTTTACTTGTCCTCCCTTCGGAGTTGAGATCTTGGCAAGTACTTTATATACACTGCATGAGATTAGTTAGCAACCTAGGACAGCGTTCTACCGCCGACACTGCGGCGTAGGCTGGACGTACCCACTTCTCGTGCCCCTACACAGGGTGCGGGTCGTGACATATATATATATATAATATATATATATATATATATATATATATATATATATATATATATATATATATATATATATATATATTCGACACACACGCACATATATATATTGTAAAACTCCTAAATTTCTACTTTTTTATTAAATTTGGTACTGATTTAAAATTTTGTATTGTACGTCGCGTAGTTGTATTGTACGTCGTGCGCGAAATTTTGTTTTTTCGTAATTGCTCGACGAGTGCGAATATGTGCGAGCGTACATATTTTTAGAAAAAACATTTTTCTATTTTTTATAGTTCAAATAATATATATAATAATTATTTGTATTTTACTTAAGGTTGTGAAAAGCGTCGCATCGAGATTTCAAAAACATTATTTAATTCTATTATTATAAAAAGACGAGTTTATTTTATTGGCAATTTAGGAAATTATGTTTCATAAATATACCTTCTTCTCATGCAAATATGTAAGATGTAATTTATGTATAAATTAATTTTCAAAATTATTTATTAATTTTCTTATATTATTTAAAAGGTATTTTTGAAGTAGTTCCTATTAATATTTAATTTAATTTTTGAAATTTATTAATATTAATATTTTATTATTCAAAAAGATATTTAAAAATATTTATTATTTTCAAAATTATTATTATTAGTATTTTTGGAAAATATATTTTGAAATTATGGTGGCAATTTAAATCTCGATTTGATTTTATGGATTTGATTTAAATAGTTTAAATTTAAGGATAGAACTTATATTTAATTTGAGTTTCGATTATCTAGATTTAAATTAATTTAGATTTGGATTTGAATTTATTGAATTAATTTAAATTAATAGATTGAATTATCTAATTGGGTTTAAATAATTCATGATCCTTATCCTAATGGGATTCTCACCTCCTATAAAATGAGAGGTACTTGCCCTCTATTTCTATTGATTTTTCCACAATTAATCTTCCACAAATTTTTACAACCCAAATCGTGCATCCTGTCGGTGTCCTCCTTTCCCATCCACTATATTCGATATGGTACAAATACATTATTCTCCACCGGGTCCGACAGATCCGGACCTCTGTCTCCATCGTGTCGGACACACCCGATACAACGTAACCCTCACCCCGACTCAACTCCCTTATGGCCATCCATCGCCACACCACCTTCAGTATCATCACCACCCCTTAGCACAGACCACCCCCGGTGTTCCGACATCCTCGCCACAACCGATTCCATCCAACAAACATCACTCCACCCGTCGTCTCCCTAGACAATCGCTGCCATCACCATCCCAACACCCCCATCAGCCCAACCCACCAGATCGCCCCGCCAATAGCCGGTCGAACCCGACCACTGTCCCAAACCGCCATCTCCATAACCACCACCCGCCGCCCCTGTCAAGAAGACATCTCCGGCCAAACGCTTTTGCCACCTCGCAGTGGCTGCCAATCACGACTGCCGCTCACCGACCGATATTAGAACCCATCACCGCTGCCCCCATCTTCTTCAACTCTTCCTCCACTCAACCCGCGACCCCGGCGAGACCGCACGACTAGCAAACTACACCGGAGCCCTAGCCCCGGCGACCTTCAGCCCAAACCCAGTTCTGGCCACCATCGGCCACTCTCACAGGCACTACCATATCACACTAAAACTATCCCTACCAATACTTACTTGATCGTCGGTCGCCCTTACCGAAACTCCTCTCTCGTGATCCCGTGGAATAGCCGTTGTTGCCAGTCGAGGCGCCTAGCCGCAGCCACCTGCGTAGCCGGATGCCGCGTGGATCTGGAACCGACGTCACTGCTCACAGCCATCACCGCGCCCAGCGACACCGAGTCTCCGCGCGCGCCACCGCCGGTGGAACCCCTCCCCATGCCGCTCGCTGAGCTGCTCCTCCCCGACCTCTCCATCTTCTCCTATCTACGTACATCCCCGGCTTCCCCTTCTCTCCATGGCTCTCCCCGCTCTCCCTCTCCCTCGATCTTCACTCCGCCTCTTCCGCCCTCTACTTCTCCTTCTCTTTTCCTCTCGCTAGCAAACCCCTCTCTCCATGGCTTTTTCGATCTCTCCCTCTCTGTTATTTCCTTGAATTTCCTTTTTCTTTGTAGGAACAGAGCTACATTAGCTCATTTGTTTTTGGTTTGAGTTGAAGTCCACAGGAAAGTTTTGGATTTAAGTGGTCTTTGGGCCAAACTAAATTTGTTGGGCTGGTCTATGTTTTTAATATATATATTATTTGTTTATTTATTTTAAATATTGGGTTGGATTTTATATATATTATTGGGTTTTCTTTTGAGCCAGGAGGCCTTATACATACTTAGTATTTTTGGGTTAGTATATGTATATATAAAGTAAAATGTAATAATTTTTACTAATATAATTATTGATAATATTATTTGGTTATTAATTTTTTATTATTACCATTGTTTTACCAGTGTTACTGTTATTATTTATTAGTAAATTTATATTATTATTCTTATTATTTTAAATACGGCTTTTAAAAGTAGCAAAATATATTTATAATGTTTCTAGATAATTTCCAAGTATGGTTTCGACCTATAAATTATAGCCTAAAATAATTCTTTGAATTTTCAAAAAGTAGTGATCTAAATATCTTTGTCTAGTATCTTTGTCTAGTAGTGATCTAAATATCTTTGTCTAGTATATATATATATATATATATATATATATATATATATATATATATATATATATATTTTATATATATATATGGTTTACTAATATATATATATATATATATATAAATATATATATATATATATGTATGGTTTACTAATATATATATATATATATATATATATTTTTATATATATATATATATATATATATATATATATATATATATATATATATTATATATATATATAATATATATATATATATATATATATATATATATATATATATATATATATATATATATATATATATATATATATATATATATATATATATAAATAGTAAACCATATATATATATATATATATATATATATATATATATATATATATATATATATATATATATATATATATATATATATATATATATATATATATATGGTTTACTATTTAGAAATTTCTTTATGACAAATTTTGGATTTTAGCCTAAAAATATATTTTTATTTTTATTGTTATTTTTATTTTCCAAGTATTTATCTAAAATCATATTTTAAAAAGGTAGCTTTCGAGTTATAAAATAATTACTAGTAATTTCCAAGTATGTATTTGCCTAAAATATTTTCGGTTAAACATATATATAGTTTTAAGTATCATAAGTATTTCTAAAATAGTATATGTATTATTATTATTTCCTCAAATTCCTTCGACTATCCTTCTACCCATGATCCAGCCTATCTTTCCTATTCTTTTACCAATTCTATACTACCTTATGTCCACCCTAACTAAGTTGACCGTTCTGGACCCAATGGAACTGTCCGTGCCACCATTCGAGGCCACCTTGCATAGTGGTTGCACCGAAGTCGCAGTTCGTGCCACCTTGATCATCGCAGCATACTAGGCATCCTAGCAGGCAAGACACCTTGCTATTTGTTGTTTATTTATTTAGCTCATATTTCATGCATTATTTATTATTTTCTTTATGCGAAATAAACTGTGATACATGGCATAACCTGTTAGAACTTACTGCTCAGTTATATTTCCTGCTATGTATTATTTTTCTTACACATTAAACCTAGATTTAAGGGACCACCTGTGTGTGTTGCATTCATAGGCCTTGACACATTTGTACCACATTGTTGTGAGTCGCATGTAGAACACGGACATACGTGATTGGCTGGCCACTAATACGAACAAGCCGTGCGATAGGATTAACCGCTAATAGAATTGCATGCTAGTTTGACTTAGCGGTTATAGAGGTTTACTGTTGTGGATACAACATAGAAGGCATTGGGTGGGGAGGACAATTCCTTAGCGTATGGGCTTCGATGCACTTTTCCTTGTGACCCGGAAGCTTCGCTGGAGATACGGGGTTGATGACCCATGATTACTGACGGCCACTAACGTTCTGCGGAACGTTATGCTCTTACTGATTGGGCCTCTGGTGCCCCAAGAGGGGACCATGCCGATCCCATTCAGCCAGGGCCCATGCGTAGGAAGGATTGTTCTTAACTACATTTCACTTAGAACGGTTAGGCACCTTTATCCGTTAGGCATGAGTACTTTTGGTTTGGGTACTTGTATCTGACCGTGGCTTAGAACAATAACTTGTCACGGATTAGTTCGTCACTTCTTGTCCTTGTTTGGTTGTAGGTGTGACTTACTACTTCGATAAGAAGGTATTGAACCTTGTTGGGGTCCGGATACCATATTAGATTTATAGCATGGAAAGATACGTCACCGTGAATTAGTTTACCATCTTCTGTCCTTGTTTGGTTGGGGGGGTGGTAAGCTAGTTCAATAGGTGTGTATTGGACCATGTTATAATTCAATTGACTTATTTATTTGAGCAATATTTATTCAGTTTATATGGCATGATATTATGTGTCTTGTTACGTCCCTCTGAGGACCTGGTTATCTCGCCAGGTGTGTGCTCTTATCTTTCGCAGGTGTTCTAGCCGTGGCCATGATCGTCTCTATTTCATCGAGGATGATTGCACTTTGTTCGTCTTCGCTTCGCTCGCCAAAATCATTTCTTTTCTCATGTATTTTACCTTTACTTGTTGGTAGTGGATTTGTCTCCGCCCAACATATTGTATCAAGACAATTCATTATTATTATATGATATCTTTTATTCATTTATTTTGTGTGGATGAGATTAGTCATGGTTCTACTGCATTTTACAGCTTACGTATATTTATTATACGGTTGGCATGTCTACGTTCCTAGTCCTACATATTTTGGGACTGGGGCATGACATATATATTCGAGGAGTATATATATATAGAGAGGAGTATATATAAACTTTGGACCGAAACCGAATAAGTAAATTTAGTATATTGAAAACCGAAACCGAACCGAATTTAGTATATTCAAAACCGAAATCGAACCAAATTTAGTATATTCAAAACCGAAACCGAATAAGTAAATTTAGTATATTAAAAATCGAAACCGAATCGAATTTAGTATATTCAAAATCGAAACCGAACCAAATTTTTTAAAATTTAGTATGTTCGAAACCAAAACCAAAACCAAATCAGCGGATTATGGCTCGTCCCACCACCAATCTGTATCTATATCGGTATCGAACTAATTATGTTTAGTTTGTCTTACGATACAGATTTTCACATCCAAATTGAAATAGATCGTTACTTCGTTGATCGTACATGGATGTACCAGCGGATCAACCTCCTAAGAGGGTATTATCCTGAGAACACAGTCCCTGTGTTTAGTCTCATTCCATTTTTCCTTTCCCTCCTTGAATGCATGATAATGTATGTACTGTTACACCCTTATATGCCATAAACCTGAGAATAACTGAACCTATAACTTGAGGCTCTCGCCTGTACACACACTCACCCTTAACACACACACATTTGACTAGGACACACACACACCCTCTCACTCTTTCACTCTCACTGTCACACCCTTAACACACACACACATTTGACTGAAACACACACACACATATACCCCTCACCATATCACTATTTGTCTATACACACAATATTATCCTGATTGGGCTAGGAACTTCATCCTGACAGCACAATGTTATCCTGTTCTCAGAAGTATGGCTCAATTTCTGAACTTTTATTTTCTTACAAAAAGATGTAGTTGGTTTTTCCTGGACAACATCTGAACATTTGGAGTTATAGAGCAACTACTTGGGAAAAAGAAGTGAGAGTAGACCCCCTAATAGAAAAATAGGAGAAAATCTTGACATAGAGTGATTCGAAGGACTTACTAGATGTTCCATCATCGTCATTGTCTAGAAAGATGATGTTTTCTTCAACATCCGTAGGAGAACTATAAGGATATATCTTTTCACAGCATGTCACCTTGTCAAAGATCCTTAATGTGAATACCATGTTACCGCGGTGTCGGAAGACTAACATGTCATAATTTTCTAAGCCGTATGCTTTGACATAATCCTCCCAACTCTTTCCTTCTATGTAGTAATCTTGCATTTCTTTATGAAGTTCAAGACGGCATATAGTGACTCGTAATGGAAAAATATGTCGTCTTGAGCTTCATAAAGAAATACAAGATTACTACATAGTAGGAAAGGGTTGGAAGGATTATGTCAAAGCACACGGCTTAGAAAATTATGACATGTTACTCTTCCGACACTGCGGTAACATGGTATTCACATCAAGGGTCTTTGACAAGGTGACATGTTGTAAAAAGATATATCCTTATAGTTCTCCTACAGATGTTGAAGAAAACATCATCTTTCTAGACAATGACGATGATGGAACATCTAGTAAGTCCTTCGAATCACTCTATGTCAATATTTTCTCCTATTTTTATATTCGAACGGCGCATTCGAAGAAGGAGTGGATCCGACAGGACTACTATAAGCAGCTCTTGGAGAAGATGGATGCTTCTGCCAATACCAATCTGACGGCTACTAAAAGCACTTATAACTTAGTGAATTCAGTTTAAACTTCTGCATATTCTTATTTCAGATGGCACTCCTAGTTTTTTTCTTCGCGGTGTCACTCATCGCCCTGCTGATGGCTAGCACTCCTCGTCGTGGTGCTGGTGGTGCTGGTGGTACTGGTCGTGGTGGTGGTGGTGGTGGGCGTGGTCGTGGTGGTGGTCGTGGTCGCCTTCAGCCTTCCCAAGAGGCGACGCCCGCTAGCGATCCCGACCCGGAGAGTACCCCGGGCACAGACTCATCCCGCCGTCGATCTACCACGAGGCTATCGACACCTTCGTCGAGGGCATCTCTATCCGCTAGCGGATCCACCAGCGGTACCACCAGTTACTGTACAATGGGCCCCAGAGTACCCCCGGATTCAGTTACACCTGGTTACTGGCGAGTACATGCGCGGAGCCGCGGATCCTCCGACGCCACCAGAGAGGCTGATTGGCGAGTTCCGACGAGAGCTATGGCCCACGGGTGAAGCATAAGTAAATTTAAGTTAATTTAATAAATTTGTTTCATTTATTCAAGTTAATAATCTAGTCGTTGCTTCTTTGTAGATTTTTTCGTGGAATGCTACCAGGCTTCTAGGGCAGATTATCCAGGCTAACTACCATGGCCCCTACCTCAATTTTTCTGAGGTGCCCTAGACTTGCAGTACCGTTGGCTCGACGAGATGAGGGTATATATATATATATATCTTGTGATTAATTATTAATTACTCTTTAATCAACTATTTTTTAATATCGTGATAATTGAATTTGTATGTCAGAGGACCTCTGGTGGCCCCCCATCGCGAGGAGACGATCCGTAGGACCTATAGAAGTGTCGTCGGGAAGAAGATCCGGGATGCGGTTTATGACCTTCGAACGGCACATTCGAAGAAGGAGTGGAACCGATAGGACTACTATGAGCAACTCTTGGAGAAGATGGATGCTCCTGCCTTCAAGAAGAAATCGGAAAAAGCGAAAGCGAACCGACGGGCCGCGGGGATACATACTGGGGGATCAAAGCCCCACGCAGCGACGCTTGCAGATCTGGTGAGATACTGCAAATTCATTCACTATCTAATTTGGTACTATTAATATACTTAATTAATTAAATTCTACGAATATTTCGTATGCAGACCCAACAGGCGTTGAAGGGGGAAAAAGTTGCTGACTCGGTCACCATGCATGATGTATTCCAGCATGCCGGAAGGACAGGAGCTTCGTCGACGAAAGGGCCAAGGTGTGAGCACCCTGAATTTCGGGTTGATTTTTTTTTATTTTATTTTATTTTCTGATTTATTGGTTTCGATAAATAATTTATTCTGTTTAATTTTCCTTAAGTGTACTTTTTTATGCCTTTGATATTTGGAGTATCAGGGATGTTCAACTCTGGAAATCTTCTTCATGAGTTTTGGAGTGGACATGATTACCTTCATGACGGTATATGGTGTCCCATCCAAACTTGTTCCCTTGTACTCTTTCTGCTTCGCTGAACTTTGGGTCGGTTTAGACCATTCGATTGTTATTTATTTTCCCACTCTTTTTCTTAATCATTTTCAGCGCGTTACCATGACATTTAAATTGGGAGCGCAAGACCAGTCAGTTTCTTGAAACCAACTCCTCATTGATGATCTACTCGAGACGCTCGTCACCCATGACCTTTGTGTCCCACTCAGACACGTCATTTTGAGCTCCATTTGATTCGCACAACTTTCCCGACACGTGACCCGATTTTATTTTACTCCACGGCGTCACATTTATCTTCCAACTTGATTTATGGGTCCCCTGTCGACCAAAACCTGTCCGCCCCAACTATGGACATGGCCCACATTGAGCCTACTATCCGTCCGTCACTTGTGTTCCATTTATTGGAATCTCCATGTGCTACTTATTTGCCCATGATCATCAACGCCTATTTTAAATTCAATTTTTGCACAATGTCCAGTTTTGACCCAATCCGGCTCCACCGAGCCCAGTCCAGCTTTGTGTTACCCACCATCGGGACACCCTCATTTTCCGTGTCCAAAATAATATTTAATATCCTTCTACCTATTTCAAATTTGAGTGTAACTTTCGATGGATTTTAAACCCCAATTAAATCCAATCCCCCCTAAATAAATCTCCACCCTTGATTTTTCCCCCATTCCATCATCACCATTTAATTTCCCTCACACTCACAACCCCTCCTATTTTATTGCCCAAAAATATCAATCAATCTCCTACATTTTTTTATATATTTTTTGGAGATTTCTAATTATTTATTCTCCTTTGGAATGACCATTTTTCCAACCTATTGTTCCTAGCCACTGATTCACCTAATCAAATCTCATCCATTAAGTTTCCCCCCATACACACTCTCACAGCCACAATTGGCAGCCGGCCCTAAAATTCACATGGAGAGAATTCCTTCTCTCTCTCTTAAATTTATTACAACATCTCTTTCTCTCTCTCCCTTCCTTAATATATTTTCCACAACTTTACTACAACAACTCAACACCACCATCAGCTCCCATGCAACCCGAGCACAGCACCCATGGCCATGGCCGACCCCGTCGACCAACTCCTCCCCTGGCCTCGCCGCCGTGCTCCTCCCCTTTGGCCGTCGACCAACTCCACTAACCACCATCATCTCCTCCACCTTCACACCCTACAAACCGCCACCACCACTCCTTCATTTCGGCCACCTCCACGCGCCACCCCGCGCGTCGGCCCCCCATCGCCGTGCCCCGCCACCAGGGCCGCGCGCCACCGCAGTGGCCATCACCGTGCTCGGCCAGGCCGGCCGCGTGCAACAGCGCGAGCCAACAGTGCAGTGCGTGTGCAAGCCGACAGTGCATGGGCGCCCTTGCGCGCGCCACGAGCGAGCGCCGACGCGTCGTCGTCGGCCACGCGTCGTCGTGGCCACGCTTTCCTCCACCTTGGGCGAACTCCGACGACCCTCTGGGTCCAACCTCTCCTCCTCCAGCACGACGTGTAGGCGATTCGTGCGTTTTGAACGACGTCCCGTCGTGATGCGCGCGAAATGAAGTTCCTTTTGGCGCCCCGTCGCAGCAACTTCGTGTACGTTTTCCTGGAAATCGGACCATTGGATCAATGATTTCTTCGCTCCGTCGCAATCTCGGTATATCCACCTTTATCTCTGTCAAATTTCGTCCGTTAATTTTATCGTTTGATACATGAAAACCGGCCACCAAGTTGACCGTTTAAATTGTATTAAATTTGGACAGTTTCGCGGGGCCAACTTCGTCAGCTTGTATCTCCTCCACCGCAGCTCCGTTTGGCGTGCTACTAGTTCCGGTGAAAGCTGGTATAACCCTCTTGCTACCCCTCCAGTTTCGTTTCATTGTGAGCTTGTTTGATTGGTTGAATTCGACGCCAAAGTTGGTCGTCCGAATTCGTAATTTCCAACTTGTAAAATTCCATTTTTGAACACGGGACTCCAGATTTAATTTCTGACACCACCATTAGACTTGTGGCGTCGTTCTGGCATGTTTTCATATAAAATTTGTTAGATTTGGAGAACGTGGGCCCAGGCACGTTTTTCGGTGCAAAGCGGGTCCCACTTTCTGGGTCAACGGGACTTTCTGACGCCGGCTCATCGGAATCCAATTCCGGAGATACCGTTGAGTTCGTATCGTCATTCTGGACTCGTTGACATATAATTTGCTAGGTTTTGGTGGACATTGGGTCTGGCACGTATTTCGGTGCAAGTCGGATACCAATATCCGGACCAACGGGTCATTTTGAGATCGGCTCATCGGAATCCAATTCCGGAGATACCGTTGAGTTCGTATCATCATTCTGGACTCGTTGACAGGTAGTTTGCTGAGTTTTGAGAATTTTGGCTCCGGCACGTATTTCCGTGCAAACCGGAATTCCAAGTTCTGGTCAACGGGCCAAATTGAGTTCGGGTCAACGGAATCCAATTCTAGAGATGTCGTTGGGTTCTATCGTCATTCTGGTTTCGTAGACATATAATTTGTTATATTTTGTAGACTTGTTTTCTTGCACGTTTTTTGGTGCAAAACGGCTCCGACACGGACACCGTTTTGACCCGAAATTACCTTTTTGCCCTTGTGTCCAAATTGGACCGTTGGGTAGGCTATCCTAGCTAATTTGAGCATTCTGGACACGTTGGCGATGTCTATTTCATCGTCCGACAATGTTTGTTGATAGTTTCTCTGAGTTTAATCTTTTTATAATTAATTAATAATTAATCCATATAATGTTCGTATTTCGGGATTAGTACAACGAAACTGAGATCAGTCAATTCCAGTGATCTCATATCGCTGAAATTGACAAGTTGGACACGTGGATCACTATAATAAGATTATCAACCTTACCGATAATCTCCTTATCTCGATTTGCGTGTCGTAAGTTTCGACGTACAAATAACGAAGTACACTTTATATTAGACTAGAATTGACCCTGTTTGACCAGAGTTGACCAGTTGACCCAAAGTCAATTGTAAGTCAACACTTGACCTAGTTTGACTAGATTATTGACCGGAGTCGACCTAGAGTTGTTTTGACTTAGAAGAACCTAGAATAATGTAGATTGATTATAGAGATTCATTTATTACAACTTGAAACCCCTTGTAACCTGTGTTGCTTTAAATAGAACTATGTGGCTTCAGTGGGACCCCCTATACTTATCAGCTGTTCAGGTTATCGAGGCGAGTACATTCTCTGATCATTTTATATCCTGCTTAGAATTATTTCCTGCAGTAGATTACTTTACTTGTACTGTCACGACGGTCACACGAATTGGTACTATATGGATCCTTTCTTGAGATGTTATCCTTATGGAGCATCGGGTACTACGTGTTCTGTGCGTTTCACTTACATGGCGTATCACTATGCTTCTTGGTTTACTTGATTACTTGTGACATGTACCCTCATGATCACAGAGTCTCTTGAATCTTACACAGTTGGGTAACCCCCAGACTCCCTATTTATGGGACATCCATGTATCACCCTTCGCGGGCCTTGCATGGAATCATATAACATAACCTGGCTGGATCCTTGTGTATTGATTGGGGGTACGGGGGAGTAGAAGTGGACATGTAAATAATACACCAGTAGTATCTTCATTGAATCATTCCGTAGTGTCTTCATTGAATCATCCCAGGCCATTTACATGTTCATATTGTACTCTGACTCACTAGTCACTGCTAGTTCTCTATGTATAGTAGATATTTCTATTACAGCTCTTCCTGTTTACATACTGCTTTTCTTCAGTACCTGTATCTTACTTTACTGCATGTTATATGTTTTCTAACCTGCTATGATCTGTTGAGATGTACTGTACTCGCTCCAGTCCTGACTGGACCTGTTGATAAATTTTACAGATAGCCTGGAGGTGCCTGCTAGCCTAGAGGAGACATATTAGAGGTTGTTTAGGTAGTTATTTCATTTTGTCTGGAGCTGTATTTACCTTGTGGATTACTGTATTTGAGTTTTGAGATGTATTTCTAGGTTTATGTATCTTAGACACTTAGACTTCTATCTCCTGTATTTATTTTGGATTTCATATTTATCTATCTTCCTTTATGCTCTACCCTAGATGTGATTGAGACTGTATCTGCTATGTCACCCCCATTCGGGGAGTATAAACTGTTTAGTCTTATATTGTTAGATGCATTGAGACCTAGGACAGCGTTCTACCGTCGACACTGCGGCGTAGGCTGGGCGTTGTTACGTTCTCGTGCCCTAACTCTAGGGTGCGGGTCGTGACACGTTTTTAGTGGTGGCCCATGCAGGTCGAGACTAAAGTGTAGTGGTATTCGAACTAGAGTACCACTACAGCCTGCAGTAGGATTAGGATATATTTTTGAGGGTACTCAATCACAGTTAGGATCCCTTGAGAGATTCCTGGGACGACCCTGGAGAATCTTATTTAACTTCGATTTGAAAACTCTTTTTTCCCTTGATTTGTTTTATCTTTATTTTCTGTGGTTGAATTTAATTTTAATGGATTATTGTTGAATTTGAGTTGTATTTATTTTGATGGAAGATTTTCGAATTTTGAATTTTGATGGTAGCTGTTGCATTCGAGTTTGTATTTTGATGGATTTTGTTCATTTTTGAGTTTGATGTTCGTTGATAAATTTGATTTGATTTTTGGGTATTCATTGTTGATTTAATTTAATTTTTGGCAAGATGAAATTATATGGGCTAGGTCATCTTTGTTATGGAATCTAGTCTTTTATAGTCACATTAGCCAGCATGGTGAGGACATATAGTCTGACTCTGGATATATTTCTCGGGTGTGGGAATTTAAGGTTTTCGCAGCCAAGCATGCGGCACCGCGAAAATGTTAAATACCATGATTCTAGAGATATGTGCATAAGTCAAGGGCTCTGTGATTATCGTAGCCTTGCTTACTAGTATGACGAGGATTTAGAGTACCATAATTTTGGATAGACGCATATGATTATCAGATTGTACCTTAAATGTTTTCGAACATATTTTTGCTACTTTTGTTTCAGTCATTCAAAAAAAAAAAAAAAGAATTATTGTTGTTTTGTTTTGTTTTGTTTCTCATTGTTTACTTAGGATGTAGCTTTAGCTTCTTCTTTTTTATATAAAAAAAAACCTTGTGTAAATTCTTACAAATTTATTTCTTCTTAATACAATAAATCAGTAATTTTGCTAGGCCTTATTTTGGATTTGATATTATAGCTCTGATTTCGAAATGGGTTCCTCTTTTTAATAGATAAGCAGAACATATTCTTTTATCATTCTTTTCCTGCCAGTATTTTTACTACCATCATTCCTTGTCTTATATACCTTTCCTGATTATGTCAATTCCCTGTCTCGTATATAATTCTGTCAGCTATACCTTGAAAACTCTTGAATCTTTATGTCATTCTTTTTTTATCTGAGAAATGTTGAGGAAGTAACGTAAATCATCTAGTTCGGAAATGATGTAATTGGTTATCATAAAATGATTTGTAGGAATCAGAGTGTTGGATGTCAAATATGAAAAATTTGAAATGGAGATGTGGTAAAGGTTTAAAATGAAATCGAGGGATAAATGTTATCAATTTAGAAACAATCACAGAAAGTTGGTTATGGATAATTCATGGATGTATTTCAAAACTAATAAGGATGTTCGAGTTCAACCTAGTTTTGAGAACTTAGAAAATCTTGGTTATTGATTCTTGGGAGCTATTACAAGGCTATATAGAATTTAGAGATGAAAATGAGAATTTGATTGTATTCTATGATTATGCGAAGTTGAACTAGATATTTTGAGAGGGTGACTAGAGACAAAGAGAACACAAGGATTTTACGTTATAGAAATTATTTTTGATGATTAGGAGAAATTGTGGAATTTAAAAAGGATAATATTTGAAGATAAACGTGAAGGAAATATGAAGGTTGATTTATAAAACGAGAATAAATTTTGTATGACTTGGTGGTATTAGGGTTGAATAAATACGAGGCTTAACTTAAACAAGTACAAGGATTTTATGAACTGGATTTAGATGTTTCAGATCTAATTTAGAACGAAGCGAAGGAATTTGAAATTTGATTAAATGAATAAGTAATGATTCCTAAAAAGGAGGGGTATGTCTCATGGAAAATATTTTTGAAGTTTGAAATTTTGTCTATGGTGATCATGGTAAAAGTTTAGATGACTGAAGATTATAAAATTTTTGAGGGTAGATATATAACGGTTGATTTTATATTAGGATTTGTGAAAAAATATGATTAGCAAATGGTAAACTGGTAATGTTAGAGAGAGATGATTAACTGACCTTCGTATGAAATCCTTTCGTGTTTTTCTCTAAAAGGATTTTCAACATCATTGAATCCTAGTTCCTTAATCACGACCAAATCGACTTCGACTATCTTTCTTATCATAATTATATCTTGGGTTGTACTCAATTGACTTAAATTTGATTGTGACCTGAATCTCTATCCTTGTATGCTCGATCTCAGACTTTGTTGAACCTGTCCTCCATATTGTCCAATCTTGATTTTCCCAATTTGATCAACTTAGATCGTATCGAGACTAATATTCTATATATATACGTATTGTAATTGAATTTCAACGCAATTGACTTTCATTCCTTAACTAATGATTTGATTTTTCTGGAATAGTATTTTTCAGATAATTGGTAGTTACCTTTATTTTATTTTTTTGATGAGTACCAGTTTCATATAGGATGGTAGACCGCCTTACAGTTTTGATGATTTGTTATTTCTGTAACTTTTTCGTTCAGCACCCTAGACTGCTTGTGTGTTTTGATCCCCTATGACCGATTCAGTTAGCATGACTAGTATACCTAGATGAGACTTTTACTACCACCGTATGCCATGACCCTGGACGTTGTTCTTTTGATGGTATGATTTGTTTAAGTTCTGGGACTTGATTGTGGGGGTTTGACCTAGAAGGATTACGAACATTTTAATTTCGAGAACAAAATTTTTATAAGGTGGGAAGGATGTGAGCACCCTGAATTTCGGGTTGATTTTTTTTTTTTTTTTTTTTGATTTATTGGTTTCGATAAATAATTTATTCTGTTTAATTTTTCTTAAGTGTACTTTTCCATGCCTTTGATATTTGGAGTATCAGGGATGTTCAACTTTGGAAATCTTCTTCATGAGTTTGGAGTGGACATGATTACCTTCATGACGGTATATGGTGTCCCATCCAAACTTGTTCCCTTGTACTCTTTCTGCTTCGCTGAACTTTGGGTCGGTTTAGACCATTCGATTGTTATTTATTTTCCCACTCTTTTTCTTGATCATTTTCAGCGCGTTACCATGACATTTAAATTGGGAGCGCAAGACCAGTCAGTTTCTTGAAACCAACTCCTCATTGATGATCTACTCGAGACGCTCGTCACCCATGACCTTTGTGTCCCGCTCAGACACGTCATTTTGAGCTCCATTTGATTCGCACAACTTTCCCGACACGTGACCCGATTTTATTTTACTCCGCGGTGTCACATTTATCTTCCAACTTGATTTGTGGGTCCCCTGTCGACCAAAACCTGTCCGCCCCAACTATGGACATGGCCCACATTGAGCCTACTATCCGTCCGTCACTTGTGTTCCATTTATTGGAATCTCCATGTGCTACTTATTTGCCCATGATCATCAACGCATATTTTAAATTCGATTTTTGCACAATGTCCAGTTTTGACCCAATTCGGCTCCACCGAGCCCAGTCCAGCTTTGTGTTACCCACCATCGAGACACCCTCATTTTCCGTGTCCAAAATAATATTTAATATCCTTCTACCTATTTCAAATTTGAGTGTAACTTTCGTTGGATTTTAAACCCCAATTAAATCCAATCCCCCCTAAATAAATCTCCACCCTTGATTTTTCCTTCATTCCATCATCACCATTTAATTTCCCTCACACTCACAACCCCTCCTATTTTATTGCCCAAAAATATCAAGCAATCTCCTACATTTTTTCTATATTTTTTGGAGATTTCTAATTATTTATTCTCCTTTGGAATGACCATTTTTCCAACCTATTGTTCCTAGCCATTTATTCACCTAATCAAATCTCATCCATTAAGTTTCCCCCCATACACACTCTCACAGCCACAATTGGCAGCCGGCCCTAAAATTCACATGGAGAGAATTCCTTCTCTCTCTCTCTTAAATTTATTACAACATCTCTTTCTCTCTCTCCCTTCCTTAATATATTTTCCACAACTTTACTACAACAACTCAACACCACCATCAGCTCCCATGCAACCCGAGCACAGCACCCATGGCCATGGTCGACCCCGTCGACCAACTCCTCCCCTGGCCTAGCCGCCGTGCTCCTCCCCTTTGGCCGTCGACCAACTCCACACACCACCATCATCTCCTCCACCTTCACACCCTACAAACCGCCACCACCACTCCTTCATTCCGGCCACCTCCACGCGCCACCCCGCGCGTCGGCCCCCCATCGCCGTACCCCGCCACCAGGGCCGTGTGCCATCGCAGTGGCCATCGCCGTGCTCGGCCAGGCCAGCCGCGCGCAACAGTACAGCGCGTGTGCAAGCCGACAGTGCATGGGCGCCCTTGCGCGCGCACGAGCGAGCGCCGACGCGACGTCGTCGACCACGCGTCGTCGTGGCCGCGCTTTCCTCTGCCTTGGGCGAACTCCGGCGACCCCCTGGGTCCGCCCTCTCCTCCTCCAGCGCGACGTGTAGGCGATTCGTGCGTTTTGAACGACGTCCCGTCGTGACGCGCGCGAAATGAAGTTCGTTTTGGCGCCCCGTCGCAGCAACTTCGCGTGCATTTTTCCGGAAATCGGACCGTTGCATTGGCGATTTCTTCACTCCGTCGCAATCTCGGTATATCCACCTTTATCCCTGTCAAATTTCGTCCGTTAATTTTATCGTTTGATACATGAAAACCGGCCACCAAGTTGACCGTTTAAATTGTATTAAATTTGGACAGTTTCGTGGGGCCAACTTCGTCAGCTTGTATCTCCTCCACCGCAGCTCCGTTTGGCATGCTACTAGTTCCGGTGCAAAGCTGGTATAACCCTCTTGCTATCCCTCCAGTTTCGTTTCATTGTGAACTTGTTTGATTTGTTGAATTCGACGCCAAAGTTGGTCGTCCGAATTCGTAATTTCCAACTTGTAAAATTCTATTTTTGAACACGGGACTCCAAATTTTATTTCTGACACCACCATTAGACTTGTGGCGTCGTTCTGGCATGTTTTCATATAAAATTTGTTAGATTTGGAGAACGTGGGCCCATGCACGTTTTTCGGTGCAAAGCGGGTCCCACTTTCTGGGTCAACGGGACTTTCTGACGCCGGCTCATCGGAATCCAATTTCGGAGATACCGTTGAGTTCGTATCGTCATTCTGGACTCGTTGACATATAATTTGCTAGGTTTTGGTGGACATTGGGTCTGGCACGTATTTCGGTGCAAGTCGGATACCAATATCCGGGCCAACGGGTCATTTTGAGATCGGCTCATCGGAATCCAATTCCGGAGATACCGTTGAGTTTGTATCATCATTCTGGACTCGTTGACAGGTAGTTTGCTGAGTTTTGAGAACTTTGGCTCCGGCACGCATTTCCGTGCAAACCGGATTTCCAAGTTCTGGTCAATGGGCCAAATTAAGTTCGGGTCAACGGAATCCAATTCTAGAGATGCCGTTGGGTTCGTATCGTCATTCTGGTTTCGTGGACATATAATTTGTTATATTTTGTAGACTTGTTTTCTTGCACGTTTTTTGGTACAAAACGGCTCCGACACGGACACCGTTTTGACCCGAAATTACCTTTTTGCCCTTGTGTCCAAATTGGACCGTTGGGTAGGCTATCCTAGCTAATTTGAGCATTCTGGATACGTTGGCGATGTCTATTTCATCGTCCGATAATGTTTGTTGATAGTTTCTCTGAGTTTAACCTTTTTATAATTAATTAATAATTAATCCATATAATGTTCGTATTTCGGGATTAGTACAACGAAACTGAGATCAGTCAATTCCAGTGATCTCATATCGCGAAAATTGACAAGTTGGACACGTGGATCACTATAATAAGATTATCAACCTTACCGATAATCTCCTTATCTCGATTTGCGTGTCGTAAGTTTCGACGTACAAATAACGAAGTACACTTTATATTAGACTAGAATTGACCCTGTTTGACCAGAGTTGACCAGTTGACCCAAAGTCAATTGTAAGTCAACACTTGACCTAGTTTGACTAGATTATTGACCGGAGTCGACCTAGAGTTGTTTTGACTTAGAAGAACCTAGAATAATGTAGATTGATTATAGAGATTCATTTATTACAACTTAAAACCCCTTGTAACCTGTGTTGCTTTAAATAGGACTCTGTGGCTTCAGTGGGACCCCCTATACTTATCAGCTGTTCAGGTTATCGAGGCGAGTACATTCTCTGATCATTTTATATCCTACATAGAATTATTTCCTGCAGTAGATTACTTTACTTGTACTGTCATGACGGTCACACGAATTGGTACTATATGGATCCTTTCTTGAGATATTATCCTTATGGAGCATCGGGTACTACGTGTTCTGTGCGTTTCACTTACATGGCGTATCACTATGCTTCTTGGTTCACTTGATTACTTGTGACATGTACCCTCATGATCACAGAGTCTCTTGAATCTTACACAGTTGGGTAACCCCCAGACTCTCCATTTATGGGACATCTATGTATCACCCTTCGCGGGCCTTGCATGGAATCATATAACATAACCTGGCTGGATCCTTGTGTATTGATTGGGGGTACGGGGGAGTAGAAGTGGACATGTGAATAATACAACAGTAGTATCTTCATTGAATCATTCCGTAGTGTCTTCATTGAATCATCCCAGGCCATTTACATGTTCATATTGTACTCTGACTCACTAGTCACTGCTAGTTCTCTATGTATAGTAGATATTTCTATTACAGCTCTTCCTGTTTACATACTGCTTTTCTTCAGTACCTGTATCTTACTTTACTGCATGTTATATGTTTTCTAACCTGCTATGATCTGTTGAGATGTACTGTACTCGCTCCAGTCCTGACTGGACCTGTTGATAAATTTTACAGATAGCCTGGAGGTGCCTGCTAGCCTAGAGAAGACATATTAGAGATTGTTTAGGTAGTTATTTCATTTTGTCTGGAGCTGTATTTACCTTGTGGATTACTGTATTTGAGTTTTGAGATGTATTTCTGGGTTTATGTATCTTAGACACTTAGACTTCTATCTCCTGTATTTATTTTGGATTTCATATTTATCTATCTTCCTTTACGCTCTACCCTAGATGTGATTGAGACTGTATCTGCTATGTCACCCCCATTCGGGGAGTATAAACTGTTTAGTCTTATACTGTTAGATGCATTGAGACCTAGGACAGCGTTCTACCGCCGACACTGCGGCGTAGGCTAGGCGTTGTTACGTTCTCGTGCCCTAACTCTAGGGTGCGGGTCGTGACACAAGGCGACGGATGTAAGTAGTTACGTTTATGAGATTTATGTTAGAATTATAAGTATTCAGACAATAACTTAGGTAAACTTAGGATTTAGACAATAACTTAGGTAAACTTAGGATTAGACTATAACTTAGGGTAACATAGGATTTAGATTATAACGTAGGTAAACTTATAGTATAATAAACACATTTATTTGATAGGCTGCGTATCGTGAGGCCCTTAGTCGGATTCAGCTATCTGCTTCCGAGGATGTCGGCAAAACGACGCCCATCAGGACGCCCTCTTCTACGGCCACTCGCTACGACGACATATTCGTAGATACCGTCGACGGCTATAGGAAAGGGCACATGTACGGAGTCGTCTCCCTGGCTAATTTTCACTCGACGACTCCGAGATTTCTACCTCCCTCGCCTCCTCCCGCGGCCCCGGCAGACGATGATGTGAGGTCCCAGCTTGCGCATCTGAACGAGGCGGTATCGGAGATTCGAACGCAGTTGTCTATGTACCTGCATCCTTCTACTGGTGCTGTCGGTCCGTCTGCTCCCGGTCCGTCTACTGGTGCTGCCGGTCCTTCTAGTGCTGTCGGTCCTTCTTCTGTCGGACATCTTTCTTTTGATCCTACTGCCCCTATCATACCGCCTCCTACTTTGACGGCCCTCCTTGACATGATGACGCCAGAGCAGCTGCGCCAACTTCCAGGCCATATCTTGGAGGGATTGTCGCCGTACTTGGTGGACGAGTATATGAGACGGGCGCAGCAGGGAGTACCACCACCAGCGGACGATCGCATCCCTCGTCGTTGATGTTTGTATTTTTGGGATTATTTTGTTTGTGTTGGTGGATATTGGATATTTTGAAAAATATTTAAATATTGAATATTTGTGTGTTTTGTGTGAACAATTTGAATGCTTGGGATTATTTGTGTGTTTTGTGTGTTTATTTGTGTGTTGGAATTGTTTGTGTGTTTTGTATATTGTAATTGTGTATATTGGAATTGCTTGGGATTATTTGTGTGTTTTGTATATTAGAATTGTGTATATTGGGAATGCCCAGTTTTATGCTCTCTTTTTTTCAAAAAAATTTCAGTTACCGACGGACTGGCGACCAATTTCCGACGGACTATCCGTCGCTAACTGGGGGATTCCCAGTTAGCGATGGATGCGCGACTAAAAGCCGACGGATTATCCGTCGCCAAGGTTCTATAATTATGAAAGATTCACAGGACAGGACCGACGGATATTACATCGGTATGCCGTCGCTAGTAGTCAGTAAAACATTGGCGACGGATAATCCGTAGCTATAAGGCCGACCGATTGGCGACGGTCTAGCGACGACTCACGACGGAGTAACGACGGATTATCCGTCGCCAATGTTCTGGAAATATAAATAATTCACAGAACCGGGTCGACGGATATTCCGTCGATATTTCGTCGCGAATCCGTCAAAACTTAGCGACCATTCGCGACTGATTGGCGACGGAATTTACGTATCAGAAACTCTCTGATACGCATTTACCGACCAAATAGCGATGGATATGTCCGTCGGTAAGTGATACGTCATTACTTCTTTTGATACGTGATTTGACGGTAATCCGTCGGTGAGTCATCGCAAACTGCACGAGTATGGTTGATGGCAGTCCGTCGCTAATTCGTCGCTGGGCGACAACTTGTCGACGGATTGTAGTTAGCGACGAGACTTTTTCCGACGACCTTTTTTAACCAATATCCGTCGACCATCCGTCGGTAATTACATTTACCGACGAATTTTTGACGGATATAGCCGTCGCTAAAACGATGAATTTTTTTAGTGTTCAGAGAGCCGCAGAAGGGACAAAAGCAGGGGTCCAGGTGGTGGTAGAGACAAGAGTAGGGGGAAGTCGAAGGGTCGATACGAGGACTCGAAGTGTTACCATTATGGCAAGAAGGGCCACATCAAGCGGAACTGTTTCGCTTGAAAGAGAGAGAAAAAGGGCGACAAGGGGAAGCAAGATGAGAACACTACAGCGGTGGCTTCGATACATGGAGGCGATGTGATCGTCGTAGGTGATGAGATTATTACAAACCTCGCCTGCAATGATAATTCTTGGATGGTGGACTCAGGGGCTTCAGCACACGTATCTCACAACAGGCACTATTTGTCACTTACACGACAGGCGACTATGGAGTGTTGAAAATGGGCAATGGAGATGTGTCGAAGGCGGTTGCCATTGGAGATGTGCATTTAAGGACGAAGACGGGTGCAGTTATTATTCTCAAAGATATTCGTCATGTCCCTGATATCCGTTTCAACCTGGTGTCGGTTGGAAGGTTGGATGACGAGGGATTCTTCGGTCTCTTCGGGAATGGTCAGTGGAAGCTTTCCAGAGGTTCGATAGTGATTGCCACAGGAAGCAAGAAGTCCGGTCTCTACTATATGGAGGGGAGCACACAGGGGGCACAAGAGGTGAACGCAGTTTCTGATGCGTCTACCGAGTTGTGGCACAGGCGGCTTGGCCATATTAGCGAGAAGGGGATGAGCTACTTGGTGAACAGGAAGATGATTCCAGGGCTGAAGTCTACAAAGTTGGAGAAGTGAACGCACTGCTTAGCTGGGAACGGGTTGCAATTAATATATGTATTTTCTTGTGATTTATAGCATTCTTTTATGGCTCATGATTTGACATGAGTAGGATAGGTGTTTTAAATATAATGGGGTTTCTCTTGAAATTTAAGATCATGCTTCTTGGTTGTGTGTTGTTGAACAAGTTATCCTTTTTTCTGAGAATCTAAATTACATGTACATAAACTTTATTTTCATTGAATCTCATTGGTTGCTGGTAGCATTCATATGGATGGTTAGACCCAACCATTGGAATGATGGCAATCTTGGGTTACATATATAGAAAATATGAATTGCTTACATATATGAAAATGATAGCACTCTTTTTATTGTGATAGTTAAGTGCAAAGAATAAAAATAAAAAATTGGAGTTAATAATAGGGAGGGAGGGGTCTCATTCTCAGTCTTCGCCCAGGCCCTTCAAAACATTGAACAGTACTCCTACAAGAATTGGCTTCAAAGATAGATCTAGCTAGTTGCTAGGCCCAAGGTTTGGAGCACAAGACCTTTCTTTAGAACTGACGATTCGCCATTCTTAGGAAAACAAACCTAGGTTTGGCTTAGGCTAATTTGAGCAATGTCTTTGTATTGTAGACTCATCTTAGCTAGTTATGCATAGATTTCTCTTGGACTGTGATATAGAAACCACAAATAAATAAATACATAATATAACAATTACCAATTACACTGAAACCAGTTCAGCAACATTCGATGTTAACATAGATTAACTATAGGTCATCCTTTAGTCTCATTGCAAGCCCTGCAGTAGAAAGGACAAGCAAAATCATACATCGTGACATTCGGCACCATAAATTTCAACGAAATCATTGTGTACAAGAATTGGCGGCAGTAAGAAGAGTGCAAAATTGACTTCTGCTTTATTTCCTCTATGTTACATGAAAAATTTCTCATCCAATTTGGCATATGAACATAATAAGATTGACAAATTGTGGGGACCGGTGAATGTGGAAAAAATGGTATACAATCTGCAATTTGTTCTTACTCGGTACAATTGGACTATATCTCGATCATAGCACCAACAACGATCAATTATGATTCCCAGAAGCACAACCTTCAAAAAATCTCTGTGATGGGAGTAACTTCACCTTTACGAACTTTCACACCAAGGAAGACGGACAGTACTTAAGATGGTGAAGCTTACATCACTCGAAGAAATGGAACCAAGATTTATTGAGGTTCGGGTGTTTAAGAACTTGAAATTCCAAGTGCTTTAAAGAATTATGAGCAAAAAACTGTGAGGATGACGGCTATATTATGAACGCCGTATATCCAAAATATCCACCCACAGCATTCATTCTGACTCAGCAACGTCAAATGCCCCTGCAAGAGTAGTCCAGTAAATTTAAATACATACCCACAAGGGAGTAACATGGCCAGAGATGAACCTACAACTCAGTTCATTAACTTATTAAAGAGTCTTTATGTTAATGTCAGAAATAACCATTCTTTTAAGTCATATTCCCGGACATAATAACAACAGTAAATTTGTCAAGTTGAGGCCAATTGAAAGCTTTATGACTGCATAAGGAAAAAAAATTTAACTCCAACTGAACACATTCAATAGATTGCTACAACTAGTCTATCCAAACTTAAAAGAAGACCTTAAAGCCTCATTTGAAGCATCATTAAATCAACATGCTTTAAATGAATTTCAAGATATTAACACAATTACTGAGATGACTCACCAAGTTATGACCACATGATTCAGTTGGTATCTGCCAAACTCATTATCCTTGATAAACAACTTGGAAAACATATCCCGTGAATACTTGGGAACTTTCTAGGAAAGACGAAACAAATAGCGTCAAGCACAGTACTATATTTCTGCCTCTCTAATAACAAAGTGCACCTAAATTTGCAATAAGATCAAATCATTTACTGACAAATGTACACAGCTAGGTTTTCTATGATTGAATTTATTTTTCTTCATTTCCTTTTTCTCGTAACGAGCATAAAAGATTACATTGATTCTGCCCATTTATAGGCCCCCCTTATACCTGGCATTCTAGCATGTTTAAAGGATAGATCCATATAAACTAAGGGTTTCTTTCGACGAAATTCACAATCTTGAAACAAGTAAACCAACATAACCAGCTGCCCAAAATCAAAACTGAACACTCATGCAACAAAAATCTAACCTCTTAGTTCAGGGGCGGATCCAGCTATGTGCGGGGGTGGGCTTCACCCAAAAAAAAAAATTCACTCTCTTTTTCCCATGTTTTTTATATGGGTTAGCCTACCTCTAGTCCACCCTAGTCCATTGTAGCCCAACCCACTTTAAATTTTTGAATCCGCCCTTCTTAATTGTTATTTATTATATAGAATTTTACATCAAGATATGTGTTCTTAGTTTCAAAACAGTTCAAACATTTTACTCACTGTCCAATAGGTCTGAATATGCTTTATTGTAATAGCTCCAAACCAGGTTACTTTTATGTTCATGTCTTGTATTTAAGAAAGGCAACTACCTAATTCAAGAAATGTAAATATATCCACTATCCAAATAGATTTATCATTCCACATTTGGTCTTATCTAAATCCATCCATATTTGGTTCAATCAAGATCGTATATGGATTTGTTTAATCTAAATCCATCCAGACTAGATTTAACTAAACTATTCGGGTTAGGTTTTGTTGAGAATCAATAAGGGACTTTTAGTCCCACATCGGAATTTGTAGTATGTAGATGAGCTAGACTCCCTATAAGTAGTGAAGTAATCCATCAATAAAATTCATCCCAACTATTATTCTACATGGTATCAGAGCCATAACTCTCTCTCTCTCTCCACATACAAAAAAAAAAAAAAAAAATTTAGCCCCCTCCCGGAGCAGCCCCCCCCCCCCCCGACCCCCCTTTCCCCCCACCCTCCCGGAGCAGCCCCCCCTTCCCCCCCCCCGACCCCCCTTTCCCCCCCACCCGCTGACCCGCCCCCCCCCCCCCCCCCCGCTGACCCGCCGGCCCCCTTCCCCCCCTCCAGCGCCGCCCCCCCCCCCGCCCCTTTACTGCTGCTACAGCACCCTTTTTAGGGTTTTCTTTTTGCTGTTTCCAAAAAAAAAAAGATTTCTTCTCTTTAGAAGATCTCTGTAGTTGCCTCGAGAATCAGAGTTCCTTCTCTTTAGAAGATCTCTGTAGTTGCCTTCGAGAATTAGTACCTTCTTTTTAGAAGCTCTGCTACGAATACGAAATCTCTTTAGATCTTCGTATCTCAGAAACGTTGTCTTTACAATCGTTTCTGCACGGCTGGTATACCTCTGGTTTGTCTCATGCAAGGAGGCACAACTACGTTGGTTATCCTTGAGCCGTCCGAACGCGTTATCATGACGCGGTTCTAGTTGGTCGTATAAACTACGACATATCAGTGAGGGATCTCGTTTTGTTGTTTTCCCCCGGTAGCTGACTAAGACGAAGACGACTCCGGAAACAACAACACCTCACTGATTGTAGTTGCAGAAGTCATGGATTCCATCTATGAGAAGTTGACAGCAGAAGAAATGAAGGTCCTGGTCGAGGATCTCCTGACCAAGAGATTACCGGAGGTGACCCCACGCGTGACCCATACTGATGTGGATCCGTCACCGTACAAAATGGGGAAGTTGGACAAGCTGGAGACGAAGTTGAAAGGCACGACCAACTACTTGAAATGGTCGCGGCAGGCGATGCGGACGCTGAAGGGACGTGGCTTGGTTGGTTATGTTGATGGCCACACTACGGCCCCTGTCGATCACTCCTCGAAGGAGTTTGCTGTATGGGACATTGTCAACAATGTCGTGGCTGGTTGGTTGACAGCCTCTTTGACCGACCAAGTGTCGGGTAACGTTGAAGCAATGGAGGGAGCTGCTGATATCTGGAGAACGTTGAAGGACATGTACTCCGGTTCGAGTAACCCCATGCGAGTCTTCCAACTGCAGGATGAGCTCGATAGGGTAATCCAAGACGATCGTACCATCTCTGAGTACGCTGCCTTGTTGAAGAAGTACTGGTCTGATCTTGACCATTATGATCCTCTTGGCATGGAGGATGCTCAGGTTGAACCGACTTTTGCCAAATATTTCCAAAAATTTCTGGATTATATTTCGCGGCAACGGATGATGAAGTTTTTGAAGGGGCTCAACCCAGCGTTTGAGCAACGGCGGAATGTCCTTCTCGCACAACCGACGCTGCCGACATTAGAGGACGCCATAGCTGCCATGGCACAAGAAGAAGCACGGTTGAAGCTGATGCCTACCAAGGGTATCTTCCAGGGGGAGCAGGCCGGAGTTGACACATCTGCTCTTGCCACTTTCACACAGCCTCCTTCTACGGGAGGCGTTTGCCACAACTGTGGTGACACAGGGCATTACAACCGCTTTTACCCAAAACCGACACGGACTCCCTCGAATGGTCGGGGTCGTGGTCGCGGTGGACGACGAGGTGGTCGAGGCAGCTACGGTGGTGGAAGGGGCACTTACTCTGGAGGCAATAAGGCACATCTGGCGGATGAAGGTGGGGATAATCAGCTGGCGGACATCACTCCATTTGAGAGGGAAGTTCTCGAGAAGATGCGCGGCTCAAAGCTTGGTTCTGGTGAAAGATAAGTCATTCCTGGGGCACCGTCCGCTACAGGAGATTACTGCACTTACTTCTCCCAAACCAGTGTCGGTATACCTCCGCGTGCTCTTGCATCTGTCTCTCAGCCAGCTTGGATTATGGACTCTGGGGCATCTTGCTATGTCACGGGGTCCCGAGGAGAGTTCCGGGAATACTCACCTCTAACGCCGCCAGAAAGCATTCAGACTGCTGATGGTACCTACAGGCCAGTTACGGATAAAGGCACTGTTGATTGCACTCCTTCCATCACTCTATCTAATGTCTTGCATGCTCCTTCCTTTCCTGTCAATCTTATTTCCATTAGCGCCATTATCCTTGATCTAAACTGTATTGTTTCCTTTGATATTCCTAAGGTAACTTTTCAGGAGAAGGGAACGGGGAGACGACTAGGCACTGGCACATGGCATAAGGGTCTATGGTACTTGGACAGGAACGGTCTGGATAGAACACTGGCATCTTTGGTTGCAGACGCCCAACCGGAAGTCCGAAATCGAAGTGTCGAAGCCGAGCTGCTCCTCCAACATCAGCGTGTAGGACATTCTTCTTTTCCCATTATTGGTCGACTGTATCCGTCATTATATCAAAAAGCAAATAAAGAGTTGTTAGTTTGTGATTCTTGTGAGTTGGGGAAACATACCAGAAGCTCCTATGTGCATTCTGGGCATCAATGTTCTGCTGCTTTTGATATGATTTATTCCGATGTGTGGGGCCCTTGTCCTACAAACGGTGTTAACGGTTATAGATGATTTGTTACTTTTATTGACTGCTCTACCCACGTAACGTGGGTATACCTGCTGAAGAATAAAAGTGATGTTTTCGAGGCATTTTAAAGCTTCCATCAACGGGTGCGGACACAGTATAATGCTCGTGTTAATTGTTTCCGGTCGGATAATGGGACGGAATATACCCATAAGAGGTTTGCTGCGTATTTATCCTCTCATGGTATACTGCATCAAACCTCTTGTGCTTATACACCGGCTCAAAATGGTGTTGCCGAGCGAAAGAATAGGCACCTGCTGGAGGTGGATCGGACAATGATGCTGGCTATGAATGTCCCTAAATTTTTGTGGGGGCAGGCTGTCTTGACAGCCTCTTATCTCATCAACAGGATGCCCTCTCAATTACTGGATTGGAAGACGCCTTTGGAAATGCTCACGGGGACAACTGCGTACACCGTTCCTCCGAAAGTATTTGGTTGTGTATGCTTCGTCCACGATAACAGGCCTGGTGTTGGTAAGCTGGATCCTCGAGCACTTAAGTGTATCTTTGTTGGGTACACCGGGACACAGAAGGGTTACGTATGCTGGAGCCCGGTTGAACGAAAGCTGTTTGTAAGCATGGACGTTACATTCAGAGAGCTGGAACCTTATTATGGTTCGGACAAAGGTTCTGCGTTTGGGAACACGCCTCACACAGCGGGTGTTAGACGTGAGGGGGAGGTAGTACGCCCAAACGTCGTTGTCGGATCGGTACCTTGTCCTGTCGTGACAGACTGGCAGAAAGGGGGAGACAACATCACTGATACTGATACGGAGGATGAAAAAGACAATACGTACATTACGCAGGGGGAGAAACAGACAAGGGAAAAGGAGCTCCAAGTTTATAGAAGAAGACAGCAGAGGTCCAGTACTGTGCCGTACCCTGTGCCTATAGTGCCAAGTCCCTCGTCTACTCCTGCCCCGACTCCTGAAGATGTTACTCCCGCACCGGATCGCTCGGATTCGGAAGCGGATCTCTCCGATTCGGATGGTATGCTTTCTCCACCACCCATTGCTCCCTTAAGGAGGTCTTCTCGCATTAATGCGGGAAAGGCTCCTATTCGTTATAAAGATTATGAACATGATATCGCCAACTATCTATCTTATTCTAATATTTCTTCGACTTATCAAACATTCCTCACTTCGTTAGACTCCACTTCTTTACCTAAGAATTGGCAGGAAGCAAAGAAGGACCCAAGATGGAAAGCCGCAATAATGGAAGAACTTGGGGCACTAGAGAAAAATAAGACATGGGAGCTGGTGCCATTACCTGAAGGGAAGAAAGCTGTGGGATGCAAATGGGTTTACACAGTGAAGGAGACACCAGAAGGAAAAGTTGAACGATACAAGGCGAGACTGGTTGCAAAAGGCTATACCCAGACATATGGTATCGATTATGATGAGACTTTTGCCCCAGTAGCGAAGATGAGTACCGTAAGAACACTGGTCTCCATTGCAGCAAACTATGGGTGGAAGCTACACCAGTTAGACGTAAAGAACGCATTTCTTCATGGAGACCTACAAGAAGAAGTTTACATGGAGACTCCTCCGGGATGCTACTCTGTGTCAGATTCAGGTGAAGGAACGTCACATGGAAAAGTGTGCAAACTGAAGAAGTCGCTGTACGGGCTGAAGCAATCTCCTCGAGCCTGGTTTGACAGATTCAGAAAGGCTGTCACTGGCATGGGGTACCATCAGACAAATGCAGATCACACGGTCTTCCTCCAGCATACAAGAGGCCACATAACTATACTTGTTGTATATGTGGATGATATAGTAATCACAGGTGATGATGCTGATGAGATCACTAAGCTGAAGACGAAACTCGCCAAAGAGTTTGAGGTGAAGGACCTGGGGGAGATGAGATACTTTTTGGGTATCGAGGTGTGTAATGGTGAACATGGAATTGTTCTCTCACAAAGGAAATATGCACTAGATCTGCTGAAGGAGACAGGAATGCTGGGATGCCGAGCAGCAGTCACTCCAATTGACCAGAAGTGCAAGATGGGAGCAGAAGCAGGAGAGCCTGTTGATCGCGAAAGGTATCAAAGGCTAGTAGGCAGACTGATTTATCTAGGGCATACTCGCCCTGATATCTCATTTGCAGTAAGTGTTGTAAGCCGCTATATGCATGATCCAAGAACGGATCATATGGATGCAGTATTTCAGATCCTAAGATATCTGAAAGGGACGCCGGGAAAAGGACTGTGGTTCAAGAAGAATGGATGCACAGATGTTGAGGGATACTGCGATGCAGACTGGGCAAGCTGCATAGACGACAGAAGGTCTACCACAGGGTACTGTGTTTTTGTAGGAGGAAACCTGGTTTCATGGAGAAGCAAGAAACAGTCAGTGGTAGCACGGTCGACAGCTGAAGCAGAATACAGAGCAATGGCTCTAGGAGTATCAGAATTGCTATGGGTAAAGGCGCTGCTGACAGAGTTGAAGCTAGACAAGGGGACACCATTGCACCTTCGGAGCGATAGTCAAGCTGCGATAAGTATAGCGAACAATCCGGTTCAGCACGACAGAACGAAGCACATCGAGATCGATCGATTCTTCATCAAGAAAAAGCTGGAACAAGGGATACTGAAGATTGACTATGTTCGCTCAGAAGAACAAGTGGCAGACTGTCTGACTAAGGGTCTTAGTTCATTGAGTCTGTCAAAGCTATGTAACAAGATGGGGATGATTAATATCTATCGCCCATCTTGAGGGGGAGTGTTGAGAATCAATAAGGGACTTTTAGTCCCACATCGGAATTTGTAGTATGTAGAGGAGCTAGACTCCCTATAAGTAGTGAAGTAGTCCATCAATAAAATTCATCCCAACTATTATTTTCTACAGGTTTAAAAAATATGTCCACTTAAATTTAGACTAAATCTATTCGGATAATGTTTAATCTGAAGTTTACATTGATTAGATTTATCTAGGTATAAATAGGGGGTGCAAGTTAAAAAAGGGTGTTCCGGTTCCTTGAGGCGCTCCAGTTTACGCAAGGTCTGCGAGGGGTCAAGATGTACGTAGCCTTACCCCCAAAAATATGGGAGAACTGTTTTCGTGACTTGAACCACATTACATCTGAAAATAGAGAAATATAGAAGATAGAAAAAAAATCTAAAGTTACAACTGCAAGGTTGATTGAGAGAAGTATGGCCGTAGAGAAAACTTGTCAAACCACATTTCATCTTTGTGTTTACAATTATGTCTTTGTTGTCATCAAAGTTTATCTTTCGATTAACAAATTGGAATAAGAATATCTGGATCAAAAACATGGCAGGTTCCAAGTTATTGGTTCGAGGTGTAGAAGTTCCACGATAGAGGGAACTTCTTGTTATGGCAAAGAAGGTAAAAGGGTATCTAGTGAAGGAAAGTCTCTATAAGGCGTTGTTCATGAAAGTTGTGTTGTCCAGAAAAGAAAAGAAACCTTAAGACATGCTCGATGTTTATTGGGAAGACTTGGATCTAAAAACAACAAGCATGATTGATTATTGTTTTGCAGATGAACTTATATATGGAGTAACAGATCGAACATCTGTAACAAGTTATAACTAGTGCGTGTATCCGTGCGACGCACAGGCATATAAACTATCATTTAATTGACTTTTTGTGTATGAATATTAATTTTTTGGTAGGACGTATAAAATCTAAATAATTAGTGGTTAGTAATGCATTTACATATGTGTGTGTGTGTGTGTGAAATATATATATATATATATATATATATATATATATATATATATATAAGAGAACATTAATTGATATTGTTTTGAAAATGAAAATTTTGGATCTGGATAAGAAATCTCCTTAAAATCCATGTCAAATATTCGAAAATGAAAATTGTTTGGTGCTACATAATGAAAGACAACAACATGTTCACTAAATAGTGAATAAAATTCACACATATTATTTGCTCCAGCTTTAAAATGAGGATGATAGACACTTTCCAACAATTTGAGTAGAAAAGCACATTGATTTTTGGATCTATTATTTCATATTTTTTTGGGCATCAAAGTAAGTCCCCAAAAAGAATTAAAATTATCATCAATTCTGATATAATCCTATTAAAATAAAAAGATAATTTAGTTATAAAAGAAATTAAAAATGTGAGAAAATAAAATTTTAAGGAGATTTAATAAAGTGAAAAGATTACCTTGTCTGGATCTAAACTTGAAGCAAACGTCTTAAACCAATTATTGAATTTTCTCCGATGTTAAGTTGAAAAAGTATCCTTAATTTATACAAAATAAAGAAAGAAATTAAATGAATACATAAAAAAATAGTGATATACTAAACTACAGGTAGAATGGATCTTGTGGATATATTTGAAAGCAACATTAAAGTGCATCTACTTCTAAGGGTGTAGGAACATAGCATTTAGGGGGCTCTGGAAAAGAATTATGTAGTTTCGTCTTATCCTTTACCTTTATGAATTTGCATCGGTAATGCTTGAATCTGCAAAAACTAATGTTAAAGTAATGTATATCATAAGAACATGATAATGATAAAGTTTAATTCAATAATTACGTCAGTGATGGTTCAAATTTACAATTGCAAGACTTTTGAATGTTCCAATCATGTACACATAAATAAGAAAAAAGTTGCTCTAATATAATTAATTCTAATAAATATACAATAAATAATAAATTTAACATGTACCTAATTTATATTTTGGAAAACTTCTTTAGAAACTACCTTTGTAGTTTCATTAGTGTCTTCACCCTCATCATCAGCAATAAAAAATTTCAAACCTTTGCGTGAGGTGACCCTTGAAACAGCAACATACAGTTGTCCATGTATAAAAACTGGTTTTGGAAGGTATACTCTAACATATTTAAGAGACTACCCCTGACTTTTGTTGATTGCTTACGTTGGAATTTAAAAGGTATTCTAAGATCAGAGGGAGTTAATGATAATCATGGAATAAACACATTCTGACCAATGCTACTTCCTGATATTACCCTTCCTTCTAAAACGTAGGTACCCATGTGTGTAGAAGGCGTGTTCCATTACATAGGCCAATTGTCTGGTCAATGTTTCTCAGCAACATAATAGGGACTCCAACTTTAAGATTTATTTCATGATTTGGCAATCTTGATGCTTTGATTGCGTTCAAGAATTCAGGTGTTTGAATATTCTATGGTCCATCAAAAGTTTTATTTTCTGAACACGTTGTATCAGCAGATAGATAGATTTTGGACTCCCTTGGAAGCAATGACATGATATAATTATTGTTGATGTCAACACTATTATTTTTTGGAGTTAAAATAGCCATATCCTGAAAAAAGGACTCATCATTGCAATTATCCAATAAAGATGGATAAGTACTGTTCACTATTGAGTCAAGGTGATCTCTAGAATTTTTGATAACCATATCATCTGGGATTACAATCGACACATCACCATCGCTATCGTCATGGACAGTTCCTTCTCCAATACCTAACAACCAATCTGAAAATTCCTTTAGTTGATTAACATCAGTAACCGCACTAGAAGATTCGAGTCTCATGTTATTAGTTATGGTTAGGACTTGACAAGATTCCCACGAATAAGAAGAATTAATTGTCGCATACAAGACATGTTGCCTTGTTCCCTTTATTGGAGAATCGCATAATATCCCTGAACGTTTGGTCAACAGCTTCAAAACAATGCTTGTGTGTCATTGGTGTCTCATCCCATATAATAAGCTTAGCCATCATTATTAGCTTAGATAGAGGACTACCCTGCTTAATATTTCAAGTAGAATCTTCATTTACATTCAACGGTATCTTAAATCGTGAATGCACTGTCCTCCCTCCTGGTATAAACAGTGCTGCTATACCACTTGAACTAACCGTCAATACTATCTCACCTTTTGACCATAAATCTGCAGTGACAGCTCTCCAAATATATGTTTTCCCAGTACCACAATATCCATCAAGGAAAAAAATCCACCGAGATCTCCATTCATATGCAATAATATTTTGTTGAAAATATGTCTTTGCTCATGAGTCATTGCCGATACCGATCTTTCACGTTCAGCAGCCAAAACAACTCTAGCATAATTTAATTCATCATGAATAAGTGGATTTTAGTATTGTCTAATAATGCGATGTCTAGTTGTGTCATTGAAGGGAAGTCTCGCAAAGATCTATTATTGTTTTGCAGTAATTTTTTTATTTCAACCAAAGCAATATTTTGCAATTCTTCTACACTTAAAAGCAGATCTGTAAAAATTAAGAATATCATTAAGAGCTCAATCCAATGAATAATTAGTAATTACTATAGTGAAATTGAATTACTTGGAATTTGAAGACTTCCTCTTTGTCTATGCAAAAGATCATCAGTCAAATACTTCCAAGTTTTGTTTCAAACCAAATCTGGTTGAGCAAGTTAATTTGATAACAACAAAATTGCAAAAACTCTCCGCAAGTAGTGACCAGTGCCCCAATAGTTGGCTTCTATTATCCCATCGATGTACTCATTTTTATCATCTAACAACCCTTTTGTATAGTCTGCATCTCTAAAAGATGGGTAGACAATATTGTCAATTGTTCTGATATCACAAAATGATTGTGCTCCTTTTGCGTAATTAAGCAAATTTCTCAAATAGTACAATTCACCACTTCCAGGATGAACATATTGTAGCCTTCCAATAGTTAGTCCCTTCCGCCTTTCCATCCATTCACTATTCTCTCTTTTCCATACAAAGTTAGAAGGAAATTGACCATATGTTAGTTCCCTTGCTTGAGAAAACTTTTTTTTTTGCTTCAAACCATGCTAATAATTTGGATTTTTGAGATATAGGTCTCTCAAGCACAGCATCTATTGCATCATTGTTTGAAAAAATTACTGTTTGCTCATTTGGCAAATGAAAACTCAAACACTCAACGGCAGGTTCTCTATAATTGATATCAAAAGCAAAAAAGTCTCCAAGTAGATTCACACGAAGATAAGTATCTATAATCATAATGCAACTTTATTTCATCCACTATCTGAGCATTACGCTATCGCGAAGAACTCTGATAAAATGTTGTCGTAACACGATCTTGTCCTTTGTTGACATATTTAAAAAAGATACTTAATTGAACGGAATTGTTTACACCATTCAACATTGATATGAACATTATACCTCAAAAGTAAGTGTTCGTTGTATGGAACAACATATCTATTGTCAATAAGAGAATCATCTTTTTTTAATAGTTACGCCATTGTCCCTTCTTCTATAGATTGGATATCGCTCATCATCAATTGTATTCCTTTCAACAATTTTTTTTTTGGAAAATATTTTATACGCCTCCTATTTTGCATACACGGAGATCTTCTATTTGCACCACATGGACCATGTATCATTATAATGTGACAACACAATCTCATACAAAAAGTGATTACTACCTTTATCTGGTATTTCAATAGATATAATTTCATCTATATCATTAGTTGTTTGATACCTATATTCAGGATGTAGAAAACCAATATATATGCATGCGGCACCCTCTTTCTGAAACTCTATTGTGTAAATAGCTACAAAATAATATAACTATTATGAGTAAATATTTAACCAAAGTGGTAAGTTTTAAAAAGTGGTACTTGTATTAATTATTACCTGCCTTAACTTGTCCAAAAATAGTGCCTGCTTGATCTCCTTTATCAAATGATCAAGTTTCATTTTGAAAACACAACAGAGTAAGTCTGGCTTATCTTCAGGTTTGAGTCCATATAGTATTAAAAATTATGTAATTTTGGCCACTTTTGATTGCAAGTAAATGTTATGAATAAATGGATAGCCAGCCTATCTGCAAATTGCTATTGTATCTTAACAATTTTGAAAGAGATATCGTGCACTTCCTGTAAAACTTGACGGTAACACAATTCTTTTTCCAGTTGTAGCAGGATCAGTTTCACCTCGCAGCACTGCATCCGCTAAACCCTTGTAGATATAAGCTCTGAGTTGCTTCTGATAAGTTCTTATAAAATGATGCATGATGATTCTACCATACTGTATGCATCCACCAAAAAATGCTGGAATAAACTTCAAGCAACTATTAAAAGAGGATTCTGATTAATCCTTTGTTGGATAATGTTTGCCAAAAATTCTCGAATCACAATGGACTGTCGTTTCTTTGACTCATTTTATAGTGATTTCTTTAACTTAATATCTTCCTCCCATCCATCTTCGTCTCTTGGAAATAATAGTGGATATTGTAATGGCAAATAAAGTTTTGTTAACATGGAAACATGCTGTAACAAACCCGATTGGGTTCAACAATAACGTCTCTCTCAGCATCTGCTGGATCAATCACCAACAATTAGAGCAGCAACTTCGGATACATTAGGAAGATTGTGAGTTCTAGCATTGCGGCCTCTTTTTCCAATCAGTCTTAGCTTTACATTAGTAAATTCATCTTCAACTATTTTATCACGAACTATTCTATATATTTTGACATATGGATTACACGAATACAATGTTTCTTTCAAATCCCTAACAATTGATTCTCTTAAAAAAGAAGAATCTCTTTCCATCATGTATAAAAGAAAATAATATTAATTATGTAAACAACATTTTTTTAGTAATTTTAGTAATAAATGTAAAAAAAATCATAGTATTGCATATACCAAGTAACAGACATTCGATTGCTTATTTTATTCTCCCTATCATATATGTACAGTTGGAAATTTTTTGGTGTAAATCCAGGAACTGGAAGTAAGCTACTAATATGATAGTAGTTTTCCCAGCTCATGACAAATATAGGGGGACCATTACCATCGTTTACTGAATTAACAACTTGACCACCCATTGAAGTAAGAGAAAACATCATGTTGAATGCTTGAATATTTTTCAAAAAGTATTTACTTCTGTCATCATCACCAAAAATAACTGTTAAATCAATAACGGTGGATCTTCATAAGTAACAAGTTGAATTTTGCCTTGCAAGCAACATAGAGAAAATTTTGGGACATTTGCACTTCTATGTTTTTACCCCTTTCATCATACCACATCATTGCGCCATCTTGACAAATCCAAGACAGATTTCCTATGTCAAAATAATCTGTAAAATAATATATAATTATGACTTTGCACTACTTTCGATTTGACAAATAAAGAAACGTGTTTAAATAAGTAATAATAAAAAAGTACTCGTAAAAAATACATTATAAAAAAACGGTCACCAAATTATTCCCATAATTTTAAACTTACCACTTGTAATGTTGCTCATATTTTTTTTCCATTGGAACCCATTTGAGTAGATGCAATTGAGCATTGTTCTACAACACTGAAATTAAATAAATAATTGAAGAACACTTCTTGACATTTACTTTATAAGATGAAGAAAATTGTATACTTGTCAAAGCATCATGCTCAAAATGACAGTTATCAGAAGTATGATTTTCTTGCAACAATGTTGGTGTAATGTCATTTCTATTGAAAACAAATCTTCGAGATTTCTTTACATTGGTAAGCCACTCGATAAACAACTTTTTTTGCTATATAATATATATAAATTTAAAATAATAAAGCAACAGTAGATTTACTAATAAATAAAATTGTTCTCAATCATAAGTGAGTGTCTAATTATGATAATTAGCTTATAATATACCGTTGGTTATATCGCTCAAAAAAGTCCTGCTAAGAGTTGGGGTGTGGTAATATTTAGTTTATAGTTTTGAACTGCATCATTATCCAAAGCAATATCAATTGCTGCTTCTGGAAACAGAAGGATAAAAATCACATCATACAGATTAAGTAGAGTCGTTATAAACAGTATTACTTAATACTTTAATATAAGTTGCCTTCATTATCACCTAAAATTAAATAAGGTGTTGACATCCCAGTAATATCTTCAATTGCATAAGTCTCACTAAGTTGGGATGATAAGGAGTATCATTTACAATTTTATCATTCTGAGTGAAAGTTTTCTTCTTGTTCGTGGATAACATCCCATCATGCAGTTGAAATTTTTTAAGACCAAATCTCAACTTTCCTTGAGGAGCAACTCGAATGTGCAGTTTCATCGCTCAAATTTCAGTAAAGTTCATATTATTTCCTTTCTTTATTAGCACCTGCGGTTTAGTTAAAATTAACATAAGATACTATTCTTGGTAGTAGTATAGCTTGTATATATAATAAATGAAGCCTGCTACTATTTAACGACGTAAAAAGTAAATTGATGTACAAATTTAGAAACAAAATTAACCCAAATAAGAAAAAAAAACATTTAATAAAATACGATTAAAACCCCCCAAAAATTTAAATTCGTCAAAATATACATTAACCGACAAAGATAGCAATATTTATAAAAACACCCAAACAATTATCTTGAACATCAACGAACAATAATAACCAAAATATTGTTTAAGTAATAATATTAAAATGGGAATAAACCCCCAAAAACAATAATGGAAAAATACTTTTATTTGGTTGGCTCCTTTTTTATCTCCTTAACTTTGGAAAATTTTGTGCTTGAATTCTGAGAACACGTTCCTCCAATAGGGCTGCCAAACTCTTCATCAACATTGATCCGCTTTACCTTCGTCTTATCAGAATTGGGTGTATTATCACTAGTATCAATGTAAACAGAAGAATATATGATTAAGTAATCCATAATTACCTTGAAAAAGTAAAAATTCTATTATTATAGAATTGTATAATGACAATATTTTCCTTTTCAAAGCTACTTTCATTATCCAAACTTGTAATTCCATCATTGTTAATACGGGCCTGATTTGAATAGTTAAAATTTAAATATGTATGAAACAATAATCTAAAAATTTTATTAAAAATATTTTAAAATGTAATAACCTTCATGTTATCACCAACTTTAGGAAAAATTATAGTTTGCACATCAGCATCCGCATCCAATTGATCCTGTTAGGTAAGAGAAAGTTTAAAAGATGTGCACACCATTGGATTTAAAAAATCACAATTTTAAAAAAAATGAAAACAAAATTACTTTAATCCATGCTTCTTCTTAAAATCTTTGATAAGATACTCTTATCAGAAATCCGCTTAACAGTATAAGTTTGTCAACTATTATAAATACTATTTTGCGTAGCAAGGATCTTAAAAAGTATATCTTTATTCAATAGCACGTCAAAAGTAGATGGCCATTTTCTATCATAAGTCCCATGTTAACACATAATATAAAATATAAGTTTTTAAAATGACTTTACACCTATTTAATTTAAACTTACTAAGCATGGTGTATTTAAAACTTATTAATTAAACAAACCTTTTCAACATCAACAAAAAGAGCAGCGGCATCATCACCCAAAAACTGCGTCACAAGACGATCAAACAGTGTAAAGTAAGTAGACCCAATTTCGTCAATCACTTGAACATGGACTTTGCACCTGCATAATAATAAATTAACATACCACCACATCGAATCTTATAAATTAAGAGATTTTGTGGGAATTAAATAAATCAAAATTGCACACATTGGGGAAGCAAGGACCATATTTGCACATTTGCTACAGTAATAGAGGTTCCCAATACGTTGGGTCACTTTCTTTGCACATTTCGTGCAAGCATAATAGTACCAACCCATAGAAGTATCATAATCAATAATTTTTGCGTAAACAACACTTTGAAGTTCCTGTTAAAAATTCAAATTAAAAATTTAACAAAGGTAAATAATTGTGATGTAAAGCATCTATATATTAAAATATAAATAATAAGCGTCTTGTCGAAATCTATGACATCAGAAATAGTAAGTCTGGGACAATGGAGAAAATCATCAGTAACTAAAATAATACTTTGACTTGAGATATAGCTAACAACTTGACTACCAGAGCCACTTGCATTTTCCAACCTTTGCAAATTGAAATATTGAAAGTGTTGTCATAATTTTAACCAAGTAATTTAAATATTTCAAATATATTTAATTATTCAAAGTATTAGTAAATATAAAATACAACTCACTTATTCATATTCGGTACACTCCTTAAAATCAGGATTTAACCAAAGTTTTGTTACATCAAACGAATTAGAAATTCCAATCTTAGCTACAAAATAAGTAAACAATGCAATTATATAATTATATTAATATGTAAATGTAACATAAATAATATGCAATCTTTAATATAAAAAAAGTACTTACAATTAAAGATCCTCATTTCGCAGCCATGTAAAATAACTATAATAGAACCATCATAACCCTTTTTTCAAGGTAAGAATTCAAAGCAGTTGCATAATCACCCCATAAAGTACAGTCTAACTTGTTATCCCTATATGAAAATGAAAACGATAATGGTAACATTGAAGATAATTAATTATGCACAAAAGGGATGAAATAAAAAAAAACAGTATGCATAAAATGAATGTTTTAGAAAAAATTCACTCTAAGTCCTCTAAAACTAAATCTATCAGTAAGCACTTAACACCATTTTTTTCGTTCTCTCAAAACACTTCTTTGCTCCACATGCCCAATAACATCTAAACAATGTAATAATAACAAAGAAATTAAATTCCACCTTATAAAGAGTATTCAGAAAAAAAAAGCTTTAAATTAAATTCTGAAAAGTAATACCTATCAGATGGGTTTCATCTAGACCAAATAATAAAGTAGCAAAATTGACAAAATTAAAACACACATAGGAATTCTTGAATCATCTAATTTCATTCACGTAGTGGCCTTTATAAACGTAAGTTTATATTTGTGACGGGAAGCGCGGAATTTGGAATCAACATTGGCTGCAACCAATAAATTCTGAATGAGATAGCAGGAACCTACGTGTAGAGTGTTGTCAAACATTTCAAAAAAGTTTTGCTTCACAAAAAGCCTGAATCTTTCCACCCTGCAGGCATGTTGAACAGATATTAAAACAAATAAATATACAAAATTTGTTAAATTAAGAGATAAAAAGACAAAAGATAATATTTTCACTCACCAGTATTATATCTGTTGACTTAATAGCAGTGGACTTATTATATTCAGGAACCTTCCACACATGCACAACTCTAACTTTGATCCTATAATCAACCTTCCCGGCCTTAATAGCGTCTATAAGAGCAATCCTTGGAGCCATACTTAAAGGTTGATAGTTGTATATTTATAAAAATATGATTTTGGAGTTAAGTAAAGAGTAAGAAAATTGTATGAAAATAACATGATAGATAAAGATGTAGTAAAAACAGATGATGCAGAAGAATAAGAATATAACCTTACCACTTGAAAGGAGTAATGCAAAATATACTTATTGGTGTATGAATGAAGTTGAATTCTATCATAAGCTTCTATTTACACATGAGAAGCTTTACTCATACTTTGCACATTAACGATGCAAGAAATAATGAGGAATGTATTGGAATCTAATAAGTCTCTTAGTCTTATGTATACTGATCATTTATTACAATCTGCATACAACAAAAGCCTATTCAGAGCAATTATATGTTGATATATTAAAAAGAATTGGTAAACCAAAGGTCATGTAATAAACTAATAAACATCATGCAATGCATTGGTGAACCGAAATTAATTTTTTTTGTAAACCTCATTATAGCTTGATGCATTGGTACACCAAAAGTCTGTTTATTAAAACCTCATAATGCAGTGATGTATTCAAAAACAGAATAAAAACAATATTATGGAAATTAAATAAATAAATATTTGGATAAATTTGGGCAGGAATCCTTCCCCATTGTATTCTACTTTCAGTAATAAAGGATTAAAGATTGAAGTTTGTACATGATCAAAAGTCATTCAAACGAATTATATATGAAATAATAGCTATACGGAAAGTACAACAATTTTAAACCATCTCAATACTGCAACAAAATTATCATTGACTTGATTTGTGTTAATGTAAATTTGAAAGAGGAAGACGAGAGAATTGTATTTCTTCGTTTTCTTCTTCTATCATACGATAACTTGGTAAATACATGTCAAAGATGAAATAAGTTAAAGTAACTCTACAAGTCAAGCTTTTTAAGGCGATGTGAGGTGGAAAAGTCATGAAAGGCCTATACATGCCCTCAAGGCTGCGAGGCGGAGGCCTCAAGACTAAATTTTTGGGTTGTGCGGTAGTTAGGTTAATACAAACATGTTATGAGAACTTCTGATGCCCCACGTCCTTAGTATCTTTCACTCTATGAGTAAGATTGTGAATTCAGTTAGGAAGCTTGTTAAGGTGGTGTGGACTAAAAGGCTTAGGTTGGGTGTGTGTACTGTGTAGTAAATCAAGGAAAGCTTGTGGTTTATGTCCTAACATGTTGTGAATTTCTTCTAATTGGTATGATACATGTATAATTAAAAAATTATAAGCATCCGATGCAAATATTGTTGTTTATACTAAAACCACAAGTGTAGGAATTCAACATCAATTGTATGAAGTTCTCAATGAGGAAACAACCGTTAAGAGTATCACTATATATATATATATATTTTTTTTTTTCACTATATATATATATATATATATATATATATATATAGAGAGAGAGAGAGAGAGAGAGAGAGAGAGAGAGAGAGAGAGAGAGAGGAGAATGTCAATGAGAGAGAATGGGATATAAAAAAAAAAAAAAATATATATATATATATAGAGAGAGAGAGAGAGGAGAATGTCAATGAGAGAGAATGGGATATAAAAAGAGGAAGATTGTGTTGCCACCTGTAAGTGGACATTATAGTCAGAGACATGAATCATATTTGATGTGTTAGGACAAATACAAAAGGAAAGAGAATGAAAATGGAAGAAAATATTGTGCATCCATTTATGTAGTATATTTTAAAATATTTAAAATATTCATAGGCCTAAGGCGGCAAGGTGAAACGCCGGACACATAAGGTAGGGAGACGAGAGACTTAAAATAGTGGTAGTTGAAAATGATATAAGAAAAGGACATCAAGTAACCAATATGGGCGAAGGTATAGTTGCCAAGAAAAGAGGAAGGCCTTAGAGTCGTGTAGGAGAAACAAATTCAGATTCAAATCCGAAGATTAAAAAAATCCAAAAATGGAGAAGGATTGTTTCTTTTGCAAGAAAATAGATTACTTCAAGAAACAGTATATGCGATACATATAATGAATGCAAAACAAACAAATATAACGAAGAAGGCATGTGACATTCTTACAGTTCATCCATGTAAAGATTCTTTTACAGATTCAAGGATTCTTGATTTTGGTAGTTCATTTTTTTTTTGGATCATAAGGTTTACCACCAATGAAACCTCTTTTTTTTGCTAAGGCCTGACTCAAACCATGGCCTCCCCTATACTTCACCCTGTTCCAACCGTTGGGCCACCATTTTGGTGACTATGAAATATTGAATGGAGGTATTATGGGAAATAATGTCATGAAAAACCATCAAAATTGGCATTATAAAGATTAATATACAAAATCTACATGTGATAAAATTAGATAATTACTATAGGTAAATCAATTTGGGTTTCTTATCAGGTTTTTGTTGACACAAAGTCACAGTCAACCAAATATTGACTACATTGACTAAATAATATTTGTATTAATTCAATACGACACACGACGACTGCATTCAGTTTAAGACAGATGACAGCTCAGTCTCCGGCTCTCAGTGTGTTCTGGAGTCTGTATTTTATAATTTCATTGAGTCTAGACTTGTGTACTCTGAGTCATGCTGAGCTCTTGGAACTTAGTCTATAACCTACCCAAAATCCCTAGCTCCACTGAACCAAACACTGCCCAAAAAGCCCCTTTGAACCACTCTGTGCTCTGGAGACAGAGTTCGGGCCGAACTCTGCCTCCACACAGAGTTCGGGCCGAACTCTGTCCTCTAGAAATCAGGAACCCTAATTTTAGGGTTAGCTGGTTGCTAGTTGTCCAACGGCCAAATTTTTGAATTTTCCTACCCGAATTCTGGCCGAATTCTGCCTATAAAAACACTATAAATAGGGCATGAATTCTCTCATTTCAATTCATCCAATCTTCTCTTCTCTTCTCTCTTATAAGCTCAATAAGCCATATCCTTCCCATCTACTAGCCACAAGCCTCCTAAGTCTCGAGTGCTCAGCATCTCTCAGTTAGGATTCTTGTGCAAGAGTCGAAGAAGTCGCTTGGACAATTCCAAGCAAATCGCCACTGCGATCCTCTGTTAGAAGTTGACGTGCTCTTCTGAAGAAAAGACACGGGTTGTAAACTACTATTTCACAAATAGTGGATTTAATCCTGAGCTAGAGTTCTCAGGCCTGGACTAGTCCTCCACGAGGGAAACCAGGTTAAAATCGCTGTGTTTGCGTATGCTCTTCTGCTCTTCATTTATTTTCCGCACTTTACTCTGATTATGTATTGTTGGTGAAAGAGTTATTTTTAATTGGCTATTTTTCTATATAAACTCTATTCACCCCCCTCTAGAGTTGCCAAACTGTTCTTCAATTGGTATCAGAGCTCTGTTCTCTTTACAAGGACTAATATCCTAAGAGCTGATCCATGGCAACCACACAATCCTTGATTTCCAATCATGGTGAAGGTCAGTCCACTCATAGGCCTCCCCTATTTGATGGAACTAACTACACATATTGGAAAACAAGGATGAGCTTCTATCTTAAGTCTCTAGACTTTGACCTGTGGACTGTCGTCACTAACGGTTACAAAAAGCCCGCCAGAATAGTTGTCGATGGTGACCTCATTGAGAAACCACACGACAAATATTCTGTCGAGGAGAAGAAACAGGCAAGTCTAGATGCTAGGGCTATTAATGCTTTATTCTGTGCTATAGACAGGAATGAGTTCAACAGGGTCTCTACATGCACCACTGCTCATGAAGTATGGAGACTTCTGGAAGTGACGCATGAAGGAACCACACAGGTCAAGGAATCCAAAATAAGCCGTCTCACTCAAGAATACGAAGCTTTCAAGATGAAGCCAAGTGAGACGATCACTCAAATGTTCACAAGATTCCTCGACATCATCAATCCTCTATCCTCGCTTGGAAAGCAGTACTCAAACCACGAGAAGATTCGTAAGCTGCTCAGAGGGCTACCAAAGATTTGGAACCCTAAGGTGACAGCCATCATAGAAGGAAACGATCTCACAACAATGTCAATGGAGACCTTGATGGGTAAGCTTATGACTCACGAGCTTGACCTCAAGGACTTCGAAGAGCCTGCTCCGAAGACCAGGGAGATCGCACTCAAAGCTCATCAACGAAGAGCTAATCATGATGAGACCGAAGAAGATAATTCGGATGATGAAGACCAAGCTCTCATGGTTCGCAACTTCAGGAAATTCCTTCGCTTCAATCGAAGGAAGAAGGAATCTCAAGAAGACGATGAAGAAGAACCAACTTGTTACGGTTGCAAGAAAACTGGACATGTCCGAAAAGACTGCCCATTCCTGAAGAAGAGCAACCGCTATGAGAAGCCATACAAAAGGAACTCATCAAAGAAATATGCCAACACAGGCATTTGGCATGAAAGTGAAGCGAGTGACTCTGAGGAAGAAAAGGACTCTCCTCAAGATACAGCAAATGTGTGCCTGATGGCAACTTCCAACAAGGTATCTAACGAAACTCTGGATGACTTCTCTTTTGATGAACTTGGCGATGCTTTCACTGATTTACTCGATGATCATAAAAAGGTCATCGGTAAATATAAACATGCCAAGGACAAAATCAAAAGTCTAGAAGATGAGATACAAAGAATTTCTTTACTTCTTGATAATGTTAGAAACACATCACCCACTAATGACACTGATGAAGTATCCAAGCTTAAATTAAGCTTACATGATGCTAAAGCACGTATTGAGCAACAAACTCAAGAAATTACTACTCTCAACACGTTGCTTGCTGAAGAAAAGAGTAGACACAAGATTTCCATGACTAAGATTTATGGCTTAAATATTAAGGTTGATGAACTGCAAGCTGTTTCTAAAAGATTAGAAACCAAATTGGGTAAACAGGTTGTTCAACCTCAAACCCAATCACATGGGCACAACACCACTCATGCTAGTCAACCACGTCATTCTCATGCAGCACATAACCATGCATTTATATACACAAACTTTCACAAACCACGTGCATGTAAGAACAATTCTCACTCAGTACACACTCATCATGCACAAAGACACAATCAACATCACTCCACACATAAAAATCATCATGCCATGCCATATAGAAAAAATCATCATGCAATGCCATATAGACAAGGTCCTCATATACCATATAGACAAAATCATCATGTCATACAATATAGACAAAATCATCAATATCAGCATGTCACACATCATAGACAATACCATCATTCTATGCCTCATAGACACCATCAACATGGCACTTATTCCATGCATAATCATCTTCACCATGCTAACTCTTCACATCATGTCCATCCTCATCCTGTTGCTTACAGATATTATTCTCATGCTCCTAGTATAAATAAGAATGCTATCTGTACTTATTGTGGATCATATGGACACATCTCACCACAGTGCAGAGTTAGAAGACTTGTAGATAAAAAGATATATGCTTGGTTTCCAAAGACTAACTTTTCAGGACCCTCAAGAACTCGGGTACCAAAGGTCACATCTACTCTTGATGTAGGTGGACCTTCCCTCCTCAACTGAAAGTAAGTGGATTCTCGATAGTGGATGCTCGCGACATATGACGGGAGACGCAAATCTTTTTGCATCACTATCGATGAAGAGAGAAGGATACGTATCCTTCGGTAACAATCTCAAAGGGCATATTATAGGTAATGGTGTCATTGGTCATCCTCCTTCTCCTGTAATAAAGGATGTCTGCCTAGTGACCGAGTTAAAGCATAACCTGCTCAGCATTAGTCATCTTGCTGATCATGGATATGATATTAACTTTGGACAAAACAGTTGCTACATCTATGATAGGTCAACAGGAGACATTGCTTTTGAAGGAAAAAGAGAGGACAACATCTATATTTTCTATCTTTCTATAAAAACTAACAATGCAGATAGATGTCTATATGCCCACAAAGACGAACGACTACTTTGGCACCAGCGTCTTGGTCATGCCAACATGGATGCTATATCCAGGCTTTCTACCAAGAAGCTAGTGAGAGGATTGCCTGACATCACATTCAAAAAGGACACGGTATGTGTCGAATGTGAACTAAACAAGGCAACTAAATCCTCGTTTCATTCCATCAACTCTGTAAGTACTACTAGACCCTTGCAATTACTTCATATTGATTTATTTGGTCCTAGTAGAATAGCTAGCCTTGGCGGCAAACTTTATGCATTTGTTATTGTTGATGATTTTTCGAGATTTACTTGGGTTTTCTTTCTCGCTAATAAGAGCGATGCTATTTCTGCTTTCAAAATTTTTGTAAAGAAAGTTCAAAACGAAAAAGGCTACATGATTACTCGAATCCGAAGTGATCATGGAGGCGAATTCGTAAATTATGATTTTGAAAGTTTTTGTAATGCGAATGGCTTTGATCATGAATTTTCTTGTCCTAGAACTCCTCAACAAAATGGTGTTGTGGAGCGGAAGAATAGAACTCTCGGCGATATGGCCAGAGTCATGTTGAATAAATTTTCACTTCCGAAATATTTTTGGGCAGAAGCTGTTAGTACAGCATGCCACATTTTGAATAGGGTGCTGATTCGTCCCATTACGAAGAAAACACCCTATGAGCTTTGGTTTGGGAGAACCCCCAATGTTTCTTATTTTAAAGTTTTTGGTTGTAGATGTTTTATCCTTAACACCAAAGACAACTTAGGCAAATTTGATGCCAAAGCTGACGATGGTATCTTTCTTGGTTATGCCGCCAAGAGTAAGGGATATAGAGTTTTTAATAAACGCTCACTTATTGTGGAAGAGTCAACAAATATGACTTTTGATGAAGATAACAGTACAGCAAGTACTCTTGATGATGACGTTGAGCCATCAACTTCTACTCCAATGAATACTTCAACCGAAACTAATTCTCTGGAGGGTTTGCCTAAGAAATTCTCTTTCAAACCTTCTCATCTAGAAAATTTAGTTATAGGAGAAGTTTCACGTGGAGTAACTACTAGATCATCACTAAGAGACTCCGTTGCTAGCACTGCCTTCATTTCACAAGTAGAGCCTAAAAATATTTCTGAAGCTTTTAATGATGAATTTTGGATTTCTGCTATGCAAGAAGAACTCAACCAATTCGAGAGAAGCCAAGTATGGGAACTCGTTCCTAGACCGGTTAATCACTCGATAATTGGTACTAAATGGGTTTTTAGAAACAAAGTAAATGAAGATGGTTCAGTCACACGTAACAAAGCTCGTCTAGTAGCTCAAGGATACAACCAAGAGGAAGGTATCGACTACGATGAGACGTATGCTCCTGTTGCTAGACTAGAATCCATTCGGATGCTTTGTGCTTTTGCTAATTTTCAAAACTTTAAATTATTTCAAATGGATGTGAAAAGTGCTTTCCTGAATGGTTTTATTAAGGAGGAAGTTTATGTGAAACAACCTCCTGGCTTTGAAAATCACAAATTTCCCGACCACGTGTTCAAGCTAAAGAAAGCACTTTATGGCCTCAAACAAGCCCCCAGAGCTTGGTATGAAAGGCTAAGTAGCTTCTTACTTGAGAAAGGTTTTTCAAAAGGGAAAATTGACACTACACTGTTTATAAAATCTTTTAAAGACACCATTCTGTTGATTCAAATTTATGTTGATGATATCATTTTTGGTTCTACTGATGAAACCCTCTGTCAAGAATTTGCCAAGTGTATGCAGACAGAATTTGAGATGAGCATGATGGGAGAGCTCAACTATTTTCTTGGTCTGCAAGTGAAACAAATGGCTAATGGAACTTTCATCTATCAATCGAAGTATACCAAGGACATGCTGAAAAAGTTCGATCTTGACAACATCAAACCAATCAGCACTCCAATGGCTACTTCAACCAAACTCGAACCAGATGAGAGCGGCAAACCCGTTGATCAACGTAAGTATCGAGGTATGATAGGCAGCTTACTTTATTTAACTGCTAGTCGCCCCGATATCATGTTTAGTATTTGCCTATGTGCTAGATATCAAGCAAATCCTAAGGAATCTCACATGACCGCGGTTAAGCGTATCTTTCGATACCTTAAGGGTACGGTTACAGTGGGCCTATGGTATCCCAAGTCAACATCATTTGACCTCATCGGTTACTCTGATGCTGACTTTGCTGGATGCAAGGTCGACCGTAAAAGTACGAGCGGCACGTGTCATTTATTAGGAAAGGCTTTAGTCTCATGGTTTAGCAAGAAGCAGAACTCTGTCGCACTATCCACAACAGAAGCTGAATACATAGCAGCTGGGCGTTGTTGTGCACAAATTCTGTGGATGAAGCAAACCCTTGAAGACTATAAGTTATCTTTCATGCATATTCCTATATTCTGTGATAATACTAGTGCCATCAATTTGACTAAGAACCCTGTCTGCCACTCACGCACTAAACACATTGAGATCAGACACCACTTTTTGCGTGATCATCAGCAAAATGGCACGATTAACTTAGAATTTATTGACACTGATCATCAGCTAGCAGATTTCTTTACTAAGCCATTATCCGAAGAGCGCTTCAATTATCTTTGTCGTGAACTCGGAATTTTGGATGAAGCAGTTATAAGTTGAGACTTACTTGCGTAAATGTCGAGTATATTTTGATTCTTTTATGACAAATTTATTATGGGTACAAGCCGAAAGGGTCCTTCTGACAAAAAGGCGTAAAAGCCTAAGCGACACGGTGCACTAGTCCTCAGGACTACCGCTAGCTGGGATCCGGCCCCTGCAGCTAACCCATGGCAAATTTGAAATACTGAATTACAATATATTTCCTTGTTTATTATATGGTTTGTTCCGATTTATTATTGCCTAATTGATCTTTCCTAAAGTTCATTCTGACCTTTGTGTACCTCTCTATGTACTTCATTGTTTTCATCAAACTTTTATCCTCAAAATCCCTTTTGTTCAACACTTAATCAATTTTTCTATCTTTTCAGCCTGCTTTTAGTTCTGGACCACTGATCCAGAACTCGGGCCGAACTCTGCCCCTAACAGAGTTCGGGCCGAGTTCGGTCCCTAAGTTCCAGCGTCGGGATCTGGCTCTGCCGTTGGATCAATTTAGATCCTATGGTCAATATTTCATCCGACCAAAGACAAACCCCTATTTTATTTCGGGACTCCTTCTCTCTCCTTCACCATTGCCTCCTTCCTCACCTCTCCAAACTCCTTCCTTCAAACCCTAACCCTAGTTTTTGATCTAGAGTGCTCCATTGCTCCTCAAAATCAAGGAAAAAGGGTTTCTCATCATTCTCTTCCACTGTTTGGTATTATTTTCAGGTATAACTCTCTCCTTCTATCCATTTTCAAGTTCTCCATTTTCTTGCAAATGGCTCCTCGCTTGCCCAATCGTGGGAAAAGGGTTCGAACTGAGGGAGCTTCCTCTTCGAATCCTCCTCCTCCAATTGAGCAAGTAGGTGAACAACAACCCATTCATCCGTTGTTCAACCCGCCTAGTCCCCAAGATCCGAATACATATGACGAACGCCTATTTGTGTCGCTAGACGCGTCTAATGCATGGTTTAGCGATTTTCGTACTCGTCCGGTGTTCGGGGGACATCCGATAAATTTTACAATCTTTGCTCAATTTGAATCTCTGTTTCGTGATCTATGTTTGGATGCTTTAGTTGCTTCAAATTTTGTCATCTACCGTAGTGCAATCCAAATGTTTTATTGCAATTTAACTTTCGATGCAACCCACATCTATTCCCGGGTTGCCGGTATTGACATAGTTTTCAATGATTCTGAGTTGGGGGATTTTTTTGATCTTGTTAATCTTGATGCTTGGGATAAACTTGTGGAAGCACGTCAATTTCAATTTGTTGGCGATACTTCTCTTGAAGGATTCAAGGAGGAATTATGTGCTCCTAACATAAGTCCTCGCAAACTTATGGCCAAGCATCTCAACCCCTACTTCTATGAGCTTCATCGAATGATTTTTAACACCATCTTACCAAAAGCTGGTTCAACTGATGAAGTTACCTACTTTGAGATTTCTGCCTTATATTACCTCCATTATCGTATCCCATTCAATCTTCCTAGGACAATGATGGATTGGATGATAAATTGTAGGAAGAAACCAAGAGCGTTGGTTTATCCTTTATACCTTCCTATGGTTTTTCGTGCATTCATCATTCCTATTCATGACTGTCAGTTCTTGCCTGCTCCTGCTTTTCTGTCCAAGGCACGCCGTACTCAGGCAGTTGTCACCTCTCCTGAGGCCTCTGAGCATTCTGATGATGAGGAGCATGACGCCCCTCCTTTTGGTCAGGATGCACCTCCTCCATCTGCCACTCTTGAGTCCATTCAGACCATGCTTCGGGATCGTTTTACTCTTGAGGACGATCGCTGGACACAGCTAGACTATCGTACCACTCTGCAGATGAGTGCTCTCGGCAACTCTCTGCATGATATCCGGTACTCTCTGTCTCAGCATTTGCACATTCCCATGGAGAGGGATCCAGCGCGCGCGGGTCATCGCATTGATGATCCGTGGGTTATGCGTTACATGGATTCGGATGATGCTTTTGTGGACCCTCGTCGCTCCTTCTCTGGTCCTTCAGATGTTCCAGGACCTTCTCGTGCTCCGTGATGGAGATTGGCTCGATCTGCTGCTGCTACTGCTGATGATCTTAGTTATTTTTTGCTTTCAGTTATTTAGTTTATTATGGTTTTATGTAGCTGGTTTTATGTACTCTGTTTATGAGTTGGCCACTTGGTTTGGTGGATGACATTATCTGTCCTTTATCATAGTTTTACTTTATGTCAGTGACTTATTTTGCTTAGTATTTCACTGTTTCTTCTCTGCTTGGTGTGGTTGCATTACTATTCGTTGCTTCTTTATTGCTAACTGCCAAAAGGGGGAGAAATATGTATATTTTTATAGTTTTGTGCTTGTTTTGCTTTTGGGAGATATATTATCTATCAGGCCACAGGTTCTATGCATTCGTATATCTGTGTATATCTGTGCTTGTTCTTGCTCTGGGAAAATATTATCTATCAGGTCACAGGTTCTATGCATTTTGTACGGAGGAGAGCTATAGCTTCTAGCTCGACACCGTTCATGGTTTACGGGGGAGCTATCTTCTTTTAGCTCAGGTATCGTTTATGGGGGAGCTATGTTACAATCAACTGTGTCCAGGTATGAATATTGAAATATACATATATTATTTTGTCAATTATCAATATGGGGGAGATTGTTGACACAAAGTCACAGTCAACCAAATATTGACTACATTGACTAAATAATATTTGTATTAATTCAATACGACACACGACGACTGCATTCAGTTCAAGACAGATGACAGCTCAGTCTCCGGCTCTCAGTGTGTTCTGGAGTCTGTATTTTATAATTTCATTGAGTCTAGACTTGTGTACTCTGAGTCATGCTGAGCTCTTGGAACTTAGTCTATAACCTACCCAAAATCCCTAGCTCCACTGAACCAAACACTGCCCAAAAAGCCCCTTTGAACCACTCTGTGCTCTGGAGACAGAGTTCGGGCCGAACTCTACCTCCACACAGAGTTCGGGCCGAACTCTGTCCCCTAGAAATCAGGAACCCTAATTTTAGGGTTAGCTGGTTGCTAGTTGTCCAACGGCCAAATTTTTGAATTTTCCTACCCGAATTCTGGCCGAATTCTGCCTATAAAAATACTATAAATAGGGCATGAATTCTCTCATTTCAATTCATCCAATCTTCTCTTCTCTTCTCTCTTATAAGCTCAATAAGCCATATCCTTCCCATCTACTAGCCACAAGCCTTCTAAGTCTCGACTGCTCAGCATCTCTCAGTTAGGATTCTTGTGCAAGAGTCGAAGAAGTCGCTTGGACAATTCCAAGCAAATCGCCACTGCGATCCTCTGTTAGAAGTTGACGTGCTCTTCTGAAGAAAAGGCACGGGTTGTAAACTACTATTTCATAAATAGTGGATTTAATCCTGAGCTAGAGTTCTCAGGCCTGGACTAGTCCTCCACGAGGAAAACCAGGTTAAAATCGCTGTGTTTGTGTATGCTCTTCTGCTCTTCATTTATTTTCCGCACTTTACTCTGATTATGTATTGTTGGTGAAAGAGTTATTTTTAATTGGCTATTTTTCTATATAAACTCTATTCACCCCCCTCTAGAGTTGCCAAACTGTTCTTCAGTTTTGTGTTCGGTTAAAGCTATATCCAAACCCTAATCATTAAGGATTTCGCGTTCACTTTTGGTATCCAAATCCAATAATCTAAAATAGTCGTGTTGGGTTATCAGGTTATAGGTTACCATTGACAACCCTACTTGCACCTATTCTAGCCAAGGCTCCCTCACTCACTTATAAAGCAAATGGTACTAAAAATTTATGGTATTAGAACTTGGAATCTCATCTCCTTGGTAACAACCAATTTATGGGGAATTAATGAGTCATAATAGCAAGTTGGCTAGGGATTAGCTCAATAAAAATTGGTTGTCTAGCGCACGAATCAAGCTTGAACCTAAGAATTAGGGGTGAGCAAATACCAGCCGCTATCATAAAACTGACCTAAGAGCGACTAAATATATCCGAAAAATCGAACCGAAATTATGAACTGATACCGAATTGTCGAACCGACTAAAATATGGTATAATGGTAATGGTTCGAGTGTAATACCATAACGAAAATACCGAACCGGCTATATATATATATATATATATATATATATATATATATATATTTATATATATATATATATATATATATATATATATATATTTATATATATATATTTATATATATAGCAAATGACCTCTAGCCTAGTGGTTAATGTTGGCACATTTTATTTTGATAATATTAACAGCATCTTCGTAGTTCAGTTTTCTCTGTTATCAGATTGACATCATTTCAGAAGCTCTACTACATAAAGTCTGTCCATTCAAGATTACCAACAATAGCCTTGAAGACTGAAGCAAAGACCGACGTTCCTTGAAAAGACGGCTCTCTACACTTCAAGATTTCGAGTCTGTACAAGGTCTAGGTCTTTCTGTAAACACTTAAGGTTGGATGACAAAACTAAAAGCTTTCTAATTCCTCAGTCAAAAAAATCAATATCTTACCTAACGGCATACCGACGGTATGCTCCGGCATACCGGCGGTATACCGTTTTATTGACCACAAAACTTTCTGTGAGAAATGTCGGCATACCGACGGTATGCTCCGGCATACCGGCGGTATACCATTTTGTGGACCACAAAACGTTCTGTGACAAACATCGGCATACCGACGGTATGCTCCGGCATACCGACGGTATACCGTTTTGTTTGCTTCAAAAACGTTCTGTGATAATTATCGGCATACCGACGGTATACTCCGGCATACCGGCGGTATACCGTTTTGTGAGCCATAAAACATTCTGTGACAAACATCGGCATACCGACGGTATGCTCCGGCATACCGACGGTATACCGTTTTATTTATCACAAAATGTTCTGTGACAAACATCGGTATACCGACGGCATACCACGACATACCGATGGTATACCGGGTTACGAAATTTGATTTTTGAATGACAAACACTAGCATTAATGGCTAGCATTAAATGCTCCCAACGGATATAATTATGACTGTTACTGTTCGACCAGCATACCGATGGCATGCCGGTCCATACCGACGGTATATCGGTCAGCCTATATCCAGGAGCATGGAATGCTACCTACTCTTGGTTTCTTTATAAATGCAAACCTTCTTTCTTCTTGAAGGTTTATCCACTCTTGCCATAAATTTTCCAAACAACCAAGAGCTCCACCATTAATACTCTACCAAGCTTTTAATTGTCATCCTCTTCCAAAGTGCTAGAGTATTTAAGAGTTGTAAATTTCGATCTTCAAGTGTTAGAAGATCAACAAGTTCTCTTCTTATTTCTTTGAAGTTGGCGAGCCTTCGTAAGAAAACTCGTGTGTTGAAGTTGGCGAGTTCTTCGGATCCAAACTCGTGTGTACTATTTTATTAAATAGTGGATTTAAGCCGGAGAGAGTTCCGTGACTGGATTGCCTCTAGCGAGGATACCAGGATACATCTTGTGTTTGATCTTCTTACTCTCTCTTTTTATTTGACGTATATTGCTTCTTATGCTTAAGTTATTTTTATTTTCCTATTCACCCTCCTCTAGGGTTCTACAATTGGTATCAGAACTTTGTTCTCTTGATTTGGATTTACACCCTTAGAGTGATCCATGGCCACTAACCCTAGTATCAACACCTTCCACAATGAGGGACACTCCACAAATAGGCCTTCCCTATTTGATGGAACCAACTATAACTACTGGAAGATTAGGATGAACATTTATCTGAAGTCCATAGATTTTGATTTATGGGATTGTGTGATAAATGGTCTTCCTACTCCTTCCAGAGTTATTGAGGATGTTGCATCTGACATCCTTAGGGACTTACTCACTGAAAATACCAAGAAGCTTGCTAGTCGAGATGCTAAGGCTATGAACGCTCTTTACTGTGCTCTTGATAGTAGTGAATTCAATAGAATCTCTACTTGCAAGACTTCCAATGAGATTTGGAAGTTGCTTGAAGTCACACACGAGGGAACATCACAAGTAAAGGAATCCAAGATTAGTAGACTCACGCAAGAATATGAGTCCTTTAAGATGAAATATGATGAGTCTATTACTTACATGTTTACTCATTTTGGTGATATTATTAATCCTCTTTCTTCTCTTGGTAAGGAATATCCTGCTCATGAAAAGATCAGAAAAATTCTTAGAGGATTGACAAAAGGATGGAGTCCTAAAGCTACCGCAATCATTGAGGGGAACGACCTGACAGTCATGAGCCTTGAGACCCTCATGGAGAAGCTTATGACTCATGAACTCGATATAAAAGATCAAAAGGAATCTTCCATACAAGAGAAGGAGAAGGAGAAGGCCAAAGAGAAGGAGAAGTCGCTTGCTCTCAAAGTTACAAAGTCCTACTCCAAGGATAGCTCCGACGACAACGAGTCGGACGATGATGAAGAAATAGCTCTCACAGCTAAGTACTTTCGAAAGTTCCTCAAATTCAACAAAGCCAACCGCTTCAGACGGGACAATGATGAAGATCCGGCGTGCTATCAATGCAGAAGAACCGGACACATCAAGAGAGACTATCCCATGATAAGAAAAGACTCAAGCAAGTACGAGAAGCCTAGCAAAGGAAGCTCGTCCTCCAGAAAATTTGCCAACACAAGCATTTGGTGTGAGAGTGACGCAAGCGACTCCGACAATGACAAAGAGTGCAAATACAATGCAAATGTTTGTCTCATGGCAATCGATAAGGTACTTGATGATCTCTCCTTAAATACTCTTACTTATGATGACTTGGAGAAAGCTATCTTTAAACTACATGAAGAGCACAAAGGTGTTAGGAATAAATACAATAAATCTCTAAAAGAGATTGATGCTGTTCAACTTGAAGTAGAGAGACTCTCTAGCATCATTATTGATGTAAAAGGGAAATCTCCCGCTTCTGACACGGATGAGATAGAGTCTTTGCGACTCAAGTTTCAAGAATCCCTTATCACCATCAAGAAAAAGAATGATGAGATTCAATCCCTCAGAAGGGCTTATGAATTTGCTATGCATAAAGTTCAAGATGCTAATAGAAGAGAATATGATACTTCTATTAAGTATAATGATCTTCTTGTACAGAGTAAGAAACTAGGTAATAAGAACACTACTCACACACATACTCCAAGACACCTCCACACTCATCACAATGCTAGTCATACTTCTTCATGAACACTGCACACAAGTCCTATTCTAACATAAGGAAAGGACCATTTGTTAAGAAAAATACTTCGCATCATGCTTTTTATTATCATCATCATAATACTAATGATAGAACTCCTCGCACTAGAGATTCACATATGCATGATACTCACACGTCTTCTTCTAAATCCTCTATGATGTGCAACTACTGTGGCTTGCTTGGACATACGACCAATTATTGTCATACAAGGAAACTAGTTGATAAGAAAGTTTATAAATGGGTTCCTAAGACTAACACTCAAGGACCCATACGATCATGGGTACCAAAATGTTCATCTTCAACTTATGTTGTAGGTGAAGAGTCCTTCTCATGCTAGAAGCAAGTAGATTCTCGATAGCGGTTGTTCACGGCACATGACCGGGGATGCTTCATTATTTACAATGCTATCGATGAAGAAGGAAGGACACGTCTCCTTTGGTAACAATCTTAAAGGTCACATTATAGGAAATGGTAATATCGGTTTCCCTTCTTATCCTTGTATTAAGAATGTGTGTCTTGTTACTAATCTTAAACACAATCTTATTAGTATTATTCATCTTACTGATAATGGTTATGATATCAAGTTTGTTAAGCTTAAATGCTTCATTACCGATAGTTCAAATGGATCTATTGTTTATGAAGGCATTAGAGAAAACAATATCTATGTTTTATATCTTGTCGAAGACACTAACAATGACAGGTGCTTAGTTGCTGAGAACGATAAAAGTTGGCTTTGGCACATGAGGCTCGGACACGCCAACATGGATACCATTTCTCGTCTTGCAACAAAGAAGCTTGTAAGAGGACTCCCAAGTATTCCTTTCAAAAAGGATATGGTGTGTGAAGAATGCGAGAAAAGTAAGTTGACCAAGTCATCCTTCAAATCCATCAACTCTGTGAGTACCACTAGACCACTTCAACTTATTCATATGGATCTTTTTGGTCCTAGTAGAGTAGCTAGTCTTGGAGGCAAGCTTTATGCTTTTGTTTTGGTTGATAATTTTTTGAGATTTACTTGGGTTATTTTTCTTGCTTGCAAAAGTGATACTTTTCGTGAATTTGTTGCTTTTTGTAAACGTGTTCAAAATGAGAAAGGTTTTTCTATTAACAAGATTAGAAGTGATCATGAAGGAGAATTTGACAATGCCGATTTCAAAAGATTTTGTGAAAAGAATGGTTTTGGACATGATTTTGCTTGTCCACGAACTCCTCAACAAAATGGTATTGTGGAGAGAAAGAATATAACCTTTGGCGATATGGCCCTGGTTATGTTAAACCAATATAAGCTCCCCTAATATTTTTGGGCGGAAGCCGTTAACACGGCATGTCATGTTATAAATAGGGTCTTAATTAGACCTATTTCTAAAAAGACTCCTTATGAGCTTTGGTTTGACAAAATTTCCTCTATTGAATATTTTAAAGTTTTTAGATGTAACTGTTTTATTTTGAATACCATAGGCAAGTTTGAAGAAAAAGCCTTTGAAGGAATATTCCTTGGATACTCTACTCATAGTAAAGGTTTTCGTGTTTTTAATAAAAGAAGTTTTGTTGTCGAAGAGTCAATCAATGTCTCTTTTAATGAACTTAACTCTTCTACATTCTCCTCTTCCGATGATATTGATGACATCTCGTTTGGGTTGGAGAACTCCTCTATTGGAGATCGTCCTTCTTCATCTAACAATGAAGTTGTGACTCCTCCAACAAAAGAGTCTCCACCACTCGAGCCTCCTCAAAAGGATCTTCCAAAAGAATGGAGATTTGTCACCAATCATCCTAAGGAGCTTATCAATGGAGATCATTCTTCCAGTGTAAGCACTAGATCCTCCACTCGTGATCTTTGTGCAAACATAGCTTTTATCTCTCAAATAGAGCCTAAAAATATTAATGATGCTTTTCATGATGAATTTTGGATGATAGCGATGCAAGAAGAGCTAAATCAATTTGAGCGAAACAAGGTTTGGGAACTTGTCCCTAAACCTAGCAACCACCCCATTATTGGAACTAAATGGGTGTTTCGAAATAAACTTAATGAAGATGGGTTAGTGACTCATAACAAAGCCCGATTGGTTGCTCAAGGCTATAACCAAGAGGAAGGCATTGACTACGACGAAACATATGCTCCGGTTGCTCGTCTTGAATCCATTCGTATGCTATGTGCTTTTGCTTGCTTTAATGATTTTAAGCTCTTTCAAATGGATGTTAAAAGTGCTTTTCTAAATGGTATTATTAAAGAGAAAGTTTATGTAAAATAACCTCCTGGCTTTGAAGATTTCCAATTTCCTAATCACGTGTTCAAACTCCACAAAGCCCTTTATGGCCTCAAACAAGCTCCCCGTGCTTGGTATGAGTGCCTTAGCTCCTTTCTTGTTTCATATAATTTTTCTAAGGGCAAAGTCGACACGAAACTTTTTATCAAATCCCATAATGGCACTCTTTTATTGGTTCAAATTTATATCGATGATATTATTTTTGGTTCTACTAACAATACACTTTGTGTAGAATTTGTTAAAGTAATACAGAAAGAATTTGAAATGAGCATGATGGGTGAACTATCATTCTTTTTGGGCTTACAAATCAAACAAGGACCCAAAGGAACCTTCATCAATTAAGCAAAATATACAAAGGATCTCCTCAAGCGTTTCAAACTTGACTCATCCAAATCAATGAGGACTCCTATGGCAACAACGACAAAGCTTGACAATGATGAAGATGGCACATCGGTCGACATTCGTAAGTATCAAGGTATGATTGGTAGTTTACTTTATCTAACTGCTAGCCGTCCTGATATCATGTTTAGTGTATGTCTTTGTGCACGATATCAAGCAAATCCAAAGGAATCGCACTTATGTGCCGTCAAGCATATTTTTTGATATCTCAAAGGCACCATTAACATGGGCCTTTGGTATCCAAAATCTTCATCCTTTGAGCTTCACGGCTTCTCGGATGCAGATTTTGCCGGATACAAGATTGACCGAAAAAACACTAGCGGCACATGTCAATTCCTTGGGAAATCCTTAGTATCGTGGTTTAGTAAGAAACAAAATTCTGTTGCTCTTTCAACCACTGAGGTCGAGTATATTGCGGCCGATTGCTGTTGTACACAAACTCTTTGGATGTCACAAACACTTATTGAATATGTCATTTCTCATACTTGCACCCCCATTAAATGTAATAACACTAGTTCGATCAATCTCACAAAAAACTCGATTTGTCACTCACGCACGAAGCACATTGAAATTAGACACCACTTTCTTCGTGACCATCAACAAAAGGGAGATATCCGCCTTGAATTTATTGACACTACTTATCAGTTAGCCGATATTTTCACCAAACCTCTCCCGGAGTATCGCTTCGTTTTTCTTTGCCAAGAATTGGACATCTTAAATTTTGACTCATAAGTTCCTCTCAACCGGCACACCGGCAGTATACAACGGTATACCGACGGCATGCCGATTTTGGTTCAGAATTATGTTATGTGCCAAAAATCGGCATACCATCGGCATACGTCGGTATACCAACCGTATACCGGTTCGCGGCGAACTGTATGTGTCAAATCTGCTCGGGCCCTACCACTCTTCCATTCTCTCTTTATTCCTTCTCCCTCATTAACTACCCATCACATCCATCATCTCCCCATTTAATACCCAACTCTTCCTCTCCTCTTCCCAATACACTAACTTCCCATCCTCATTAATATCCATCTCTTTCTCTCCCCCATTAATTTCTCTATTATCTTCACTTCAAAACCACCATACTTTTCCACTCCTCTATAACCGTTTCTACCTCTTCCCCTTCCCAACAACTCTTTAAAAACCCCCACTTTCTTCCTCATCCTCCTCTTCATTTCAAAACCCTACTTCCTCCTTCAACCTTCTTCCTTTCTTCCATGGCTACCCACAAGCGCTCCCGTTCCTCCTTCACCGCTTTCAATCCCTTCACTCCTGTGTCTCTGTCCCATGGCTTTGACCAGAGGATCTTCATCTCTTCTTTAGCTATCGAATCATGGTTCCAGTACTTCGTGCACCATAACGTCTTCAAAGGCCGCGCCATTAACTGGAACCTCTTCCCTGGCCATGTTTTTCTCTTCGAGGAGGTCGGTCTCTCTTCCCTCCTTCGGCGTCAGGTGCCTGTCTACCCCGCCGTCGTGCGTTTGTTCTACTGCAACATGATTCCTGACATCGAGAACGGCGCCATTGAGACGATGGTCAACGAGCGCCATTTCTGCCTGACGGCTCATGACATCGCTAGCATTCTCGACGTCCCGGACAGAGGAGAGGCTCTGCCGGGCTTGGCTGCTCTTTATCCTTCGGCGGAGTGCTCCTTTGACGACTTCTGCGCTATCATATGCAAGGGCCCAAACCCTCCTGCTATCCCGGCCCTTTTCACACAGCTGGAGCCGTTCTATTATGAGCTCCATATGATCGTGTGCCACACCCTCTATCCCAAGGGCGGCAACTATGATGCCATCACCGCTGACGCCCTGGTGTGCATGTACTTCCTCTATTCGAAGAAGTCTTGGTCCTTCCCCAAGACTCTTCTCCATGCCTTCTTCGACGTCCTGTCCGCGGGAAAACAGAATCTCTACTATGGATCCTTCATCACTCTCATCTTGGAAGCAAAGCAAGTCGACCTCTCCCTTTGCTACTCGGACGGCGTCCCATCCTTTCTTGCTGTTTTTCGTTCCTCGGTGGTGCCTCCACATCTCGCGCCTCCTCCTCCCAAGAGCCGCCAGCTTCTGCTCCTGCTGCACCCGCATCTACTCCTCCTGCCTCCGGCCGCTATATGCCGCTGACACAGCAGCATTTTGACATGCGTATGGCTCAGGCAGAGGAGTAGATGCGAGCCCACACTCGTGGCCTTGGAACCTTGATCCAATCCTGCTTCCATGACCAAGCGTATTTTATTTAGCACACCCTTCAGGACCGGGATGCATTTCTGGATCTGAATTTCAGGATCCGATGGACCATGCCTCCCGCTTTTTCGATCCCAATGCCTACGGCTTTATGTACCCGGACGGCATTGATCCTTTTTGTGCTTTCCACCGGGCTCAGGATGGAGGGGATGATCCAGCCGATGAGTAGGAATAGCTTCCTTGTGTTGGTGGTGAAGAAAAGTGGTTATTTTTTTCTGGCTTTTGAGGTCCTTCGGGGATCAGTGGTCGTTTGTTTTTAGTTGTGTACAGTCCTGCGGGACTTGTTATCTGTGTCTTTTTCTGTCTTGCTAACTCTCGTAGAGGAGAGTTTTTTAATCTGTCTTTATGTAGTGTTTTATGGTTGTCCAAGCATGTACCCGATTCACAACGTTTATCTACGTTTATCTATATATGCATGCTTTTATCTATTAACACTGTGTTCTCTATTAATTGTTATTGTTTTGCCATTTTTTCTCATCTTTGACTAAGTGACAAAGGGGAAGAAAACGTATTGAGGGGGAGTTGTCTACCTACGGGGGAGTCACTCCCGAAAGATGCAATCTCTCTATTTTGTCAATTATCAAAATGGGAGAGATTGTTGGCACATTTTATTTTGATAATATTAACAGCATCTTCGTAGTTCAGTTTTCTTTGTTATCAAATTGACATCATTTCAGATGCTCTACTACATAAAGTCTGTCCATTCAAGATTACCAACCATAGCCTTGAAGACTGAAGCAAAGACCGGCGTTCCTTGAAAAGACGGCTCTCTACACTTCAAGATTTCGAGTCTGTACAACGTCTAGGTCCTTCTGTAAACACTTAAGGTTGGATGACAAAACTAAAAGCTTTCTAACTCCTCAGTCAAAAAATCAATATCTTACAGAACGGCATACCGGCGGTATGCTCCGGCATACTGGCGGTATGCTCCGGCATACCGGCGGTATACCGTTTTATTGACCACAAAACTTTCTCTGAGAAATGTCGGCATACCGACGGTATGCTCCGGCATACCGATGGTATACCGTTTTGTTTGCCTCAAAAACGTTCTGTGATAATTATCGGCATACCGACGGTATACTCCGGCATACAGGCGGTATACCGTTTTGTGAGCCATAAAATATTCAGTGACAAACATCGGCATACCGACGGTATGCTCCGGCATACCGACGGTATACCGTTTTGTTTATCACAAAATGTTCTGTGACAAACATCGGTATACCGACGACATACCACGGCATACCGACGGTATACCGGGTTACGAAATTTGATTTTTGAATGGCAAACACTAGCATTAATGGCTAGCATTAAATGCTCCCAACGGATATAATTATGACCGTTACTATTCGACCGGCATACCGACGGCATGCCGGTCCATACCGACGGTATACCGGTCAGCCTATATCCAGGAGCATTGAATGCTACCTACTCTTGGTTTCTTTATAAATGCAAGCCTTCTTTCTTCTTGAAGGTTTATCCACTCTTGCCATAAATTTTCCAAACAACCAAGAGCTCCACCATTAATACTCTACCAAGCTTTTAATTGTCATCCTCTCCCAAAGTGCTAGAGTATTTAAGAGTTATAAATTTCGATCTTCAAGTGTTAGAAGATCAACAAGTTCTCTTCTCATTTCTTTGAAGTTGGCGAGCCTTCGTAAGAAAACTCGTGTGTTGAAGTTGGCGAGTTCTTCGAATCCAAACTCGTGTTGAAGTTGGCGAGTTCTTCGGATCCAAACTCGTGTGTACTATTTTATTAAATAGTGGATTTAAGCCGGAGAGAGTTCCGGGACTGGATTGCCTCTAGCGAGGATACCAGGATACATCTTGTGTTTGATCTTCTTACTCTCTCTTTTTATTTGACGTATATTGCTTCTTGTGCTTAAGTTATTTTTATTTCCCTATTCACCCCCCCCCCCCCTAATGGTTCCACAGTTAAGAGAGATGCATGTGGCCCAATTGGTCGGAGTTCGAGCCCCAGTGAAGGAAAGTTCACCACAATTACCCATTGCTTCTATATATATATATATATATATATATATATATATATATATATATATATATATATATATATATATATATATATATATATAACAGAAAATTGTATATTATATATATAAATATATAAATATATATATATATATATATATATATATATATATATATAACAAAAAAAAAAACAAAAAAAAAAAAAAAAAAAAAATATATATATATATATATATAACAAAAAATTGTATACATTTTTTTTCTTAGAATGTTGTTTGTGACTAATTTTATGCTATTCACTTTCATTATTATCTTTGTTTTAGTTGAGAATCAGTTTCTTAGAACTTAAAATGGAATTTGGTGGACTTGAAGTTATGTTAAGAACGCTATTGAGTTTTTGATCTTTTGAGCTTATGTTTTTGTGTGTTCATAAAATTTTGAAGTAAATATTGATGTATTTGAACTTATGCTAATGAGAAAACTTAGTGATCGTGTTTAATCTTTTAAGCTCATTTTTAGGTGTTTGTGATTTGTTACGTATCGTTCTCATAAATTTGATTAATTGCTTGGTGTAGACGCTTGGTTTTGAAATTTAATGCTCCAAAAAACAAGTAGAAAAATATAATTATAGGTTAAGAGGTTCCATAATAATAAGAACGTTGATTGATCAAATATTAATTGGTAGAAAATTGCTACCGAAAAAATCCGACCGAATACCGATTTAACCAACCCAAAAAACCGATTCTAAACGGTACGATATTAGTATTGAGTTTTTAAATAACGATTAAAAAAATACCGAAAAATTCGACCAAATACCGACCGATTATACCGATGTTCACCCCTACTAAGAATCATTTCGTACAGTAAATAAACCGAACCCTACATAGGGTTTTTTTGGCTCATTAGTCTAGCGAGCAAGCTCATTTATATAGTTATATTACTAATTAGTGTGTGATCAACTTCTTCAACAACATCACTAATTTAACCATACAAAACTTGGTTTACGTCGTCGAGAAATATTTGTACAGGTTGAATTAATAAAATATAGATCTTAGTTAGGCATTGATTCTTTTGTTAGCTAATTTGGTTATACACTAAATGAACCTCATAAGATTGTAAAGAAACTAAAGTGCAATCTTTAATCCAATGGAAACATTACAGTCAAAAGTTGAACATCATGCTATTATATTAGAAGCAATTAATTCATTCATCGCTAAAGGTAAAACAAACAAAACTTTGTTTTGGTTATGCTATGAAAAAAATGACAGTTGAACATTTGTATAGAAAAAAGTTTTGCAAACCCCTACACCCGAACACTCAAAAATTTCATGTTTCGCTATTGATTATGAGCACTCGATGAATCAAGCTTACGTATACTGGTGAAGGTGTTCTAAAAGTTCTAAAAGGGCCAAGGTTCGCATATCGACATCGGACCCTTCCTATAAGTATTGGGTTCGGTGATACCGGCGGTTTCAGATCAAAGCATCAGATTTTTTGGTATCGGAAAGCAAATCATTATTAAAAATTTAGAAGAAAAAAGATATCTAATATATTTAGGTACAATTTTAAGTATTTTTTTGTGTCGTTTCTTAGTAGTTTTGAAAATGAATGAAATAATAATCACCCTTGCTGATTGGTCTAACCTACGATAAATAAGTTTTCTTCATTTACATACATTTACAACTTTACTATGCTTTTACACCCTTGATGATTGGTCTTTTTCGTTCGATTTTCTTTGCCGAATTGACTAGGAAAGAGACCCCCAACGGATCGGTAAGTACCAGTAACGATCGGTATTGGATTATGCCATGTCAAACTGTATCAGTATAAGTTGTTACTACTTACTAGTACTACAAACAACGTACAATAATGGTTTATGAAACAACAAAGAGCTTAAATTTTATATAGGATGACAGGAAGCAGTGTTATTGGAGGTGCTATAATATCTACATCTGAAGAGAAAGCTGAAGATACTAATCTATTATGGCACATGACATGAGTTTAGGACATATGAAAGAGGTTTAATGGAACTTCACAACCACAAGTTGTTAAAGTGGCTAAAGGTCTGCAAGTTAAAAAGTTCTGCAAGCTGTGTTTTTTTGGAAAACAACATCAGGTTAGTTTCAAAAGACCATTATATAAGACCAAAGGCATTCTTCATTACATCCACTTTAGATGTTTGGGGATTTGTGCCAATAAAGCCCAAAGGAGCATAATACTTGGCAACTTTTATGGATGATTTCTCGAAAAATGTCTGGATTTATTTCATGAAAAGCAAGTCCTAGACTTTCAGCACTTTCAAGGGATGAAATACTCAACTTGAGAAGAAGACAGAAAGGCCGGTCAACTGCCTAAGGATCAATAACAGCGGCGAACATAATATACAGTTTATTTCTGCAAAATGGAAGGAATAAAGCAATCCTTCACTATACAAGGATGTCCAGAACATAATGAAATAACAGAGCGCAAAAACAAAACACATTTATCACAAAATTTATGGACATCAGTAGTAAACATGGCATGCTATCTTGTTAACAAGTCACCTTCTTCAGCAGTGGACTTAAAAATTCCAGAGGAAGTTTGGACATGTAAACTAGTCTTTTATTCAAGTTTGAGTGTGTTTGGGTCTTCATCCTACTCAGTTATTGATGACGGCAAGAGGCCAAAGTTAGAAGCTAAGTCGTAGAAATGTATGTTTATAGGGATTCTGTTGAAATAGTTGTTATATTTTATTGATAATCTCTTGGCTATTTATAGCCTTACAACCTCCTCATTACATTAACTCTCTATAGGAATATCCTATGGCATATTCCAACATACCAAATATACGAATAGGATATTCCAACACATATTCCAACATACCAAAAATACCAATAGGATATTCCAACACTCTCCCTCAAGATGGACGAAAGATATTCACTAAGCCCATCTTGTCACATCCTCTCATCATGCTGACAGAGTAAGCCCCTTGGTCAGTCCGTCTGCTAGCTGATCTTTGGTTGGAACATAGCCCAGCTCTAGTAGTCCACTATCCAGCTTTTCTTTGATGAAGAATCTGTCAATCTCGATATGCTTGGTCCTGTCATGCTGTACTAGATTGTTGGCAAAACTAATAGCTGACTGGTTGTCACACCATAGCTTCATCTTGGCTCCCTGGTCCAGCTTCAGCTCCATCAGCATATTCTTTAACCACAATAGCTCTGTGACTCCCAAGGCCATAGCTCTATACTCTGCTTCAGTTGTTGATCTGACTACTACTGACTGCTTCTTACTCCTCCAAGAGACCAAGTTGCCTCCTACAAATATGCAGTATCCCGAGGTGGATCTTCTGTCATCAGTACAGCTAGCCCAGTCAGAATCATATAGCCTCGATGCTCATATGATTATTCCTTCTGAAAATCAGTCCCTTCCCGGGGCCTCCCTTCAAGTACCTCAGAATCTGGTACACTGCGTCCATATGACCCTTCCAGGGGTCATGCATGTAGCGGCTCACTACATTGACTGCAAAGCTGATATCAGGTCGGGTGTGGCTCAAGTAGATCAACTTGTCCACCAATCTCTGATATCTATCCTGGTCAACTGGTTCTCCGGCTTCAGCATCCAGTTTGAACTTCTGGTCTATCGATGTCATAGCTGGTTTGCATCCTATCACCCCCATTTCTGTAAGCATGTCCAGTGCGTACTTCTTCTGAGAAAGAACAATTCTCTCTGTATCTCGAGCAATCTCAATCCCAAGAAAGTATCGAAGAGGGCCAAGATCCTTCACCTCGAACTTCGTGCCAAGCTTCCTTGAGTTGGACGATCTCCTGCTCATCATCGCCTGTGATAATCATATCATCCACATACACCGCAAGCATGGTGATGTGGCCTCCACTTCGTCTGAAGAACACAGTATGATCAGCATTGATCTTCTGATATCTCATCCCTATCATTGCTCTCCTGAACCTGTCAAATTATGCTCGAGGAGACTGCTTCAGTCCATAGAGGGACTTCTTCAGCCTGCAGACCTTGCCTTCTGTCTGATTGGTACCGAATCCTGGTGGTATCTCCATGTACACCTCCTCGACTAGATCCCTATGAAGAAATGTATTCTTCATATCCAGTTGGTGTAGCTTCCATCCTCCATTGGCTGCCAGAGAGATCAAGGTCCTGACAGTAGTCATCTTCGCCACTAGCGCAAAGGTCTCGTCATAGTCGATGCCGTACGTCTGACTGTATTATTTTGCCACCAGTCGAGCTTTGTAGCGCTCAATCTGTCCATCTGGGTTCTGCTTCATAGTGAAAATCCACTTGCATCCGACTGCTCTCTTCCCTTCTGGCAGTCTCACCAGCTCCCAAGTTCGGTTCTTCTCCAGAGCTTCCAACTCCTCATGCATCGCTGCTTTCCACTTTGAATCGTTCTTAGTTACCTGCCAATTGTTAGGTACAGTAACACTATCCAATGATGCAATAAAAGCTCTATGAGAAGAAGAGATATGATTATATGAGACAAATTTAGCAAGATCCCAACCATATCTATCAGGAGGTTTTCCCGCATTGTTGCGAGTGGACCTCCATACTGATGATGGTTGGGGAGGAGGAGAAGGAAGGATATCACATGAAGGGGAAGGTGGTGGTGTAGATGTCTCAGGAGTCAAGACGGGCGCAGGCAAATGACTTAGCACTGGCACTATAGGAACCGGTCCTGCAAGTTGCTTCTCTCGCCTGTTGTAGGTAAGTATCTCCCTCTGAGCTGTGGACCTAACACCTCTTATTTCCTCCCCCAGTCCCTTTTCACCTTCCTGTACCATATTTGTTCCTCCAAGCCATACTCTGAGATCAGTCGAAATACTTCCCAACAACTCCCCCTCTCGCCTCATACTTGCAGTATTAGGTGAGATATTTGGATTTCCCTCCTGACTGTAGTATGGTTCATGTTCCCTGAAGTGAACATCCATACTTACAAAAAAAAAAATTTCTACTGGACTCCAGCATACGTAGCCCTTCTGAGTTCCCGAGTAGCCCACAAAGATACACTTGATTGCTCGAGGATCAAGCTTCCCTACCGACGGTCTGTTGTCCTTCATGAAGCATACGCAGCCAAACACCTTTAGTGGGAGCATCCCACTATTATTTTTCTGCAGCATCTCGCATGGAGACCTCCATTCCAACACTTTCGAAGGCATCATGTTGATCAGTTGAGCTGCTGTCAACACTGCATATCCCCACAGACTTTGTGGTACATTCATGTCTATCATTATACTTCTCGGCACTTCTAGGATGTATCTGTTCTTCCTTTTCGCTACTCCGTTATGTGCTGGTGTATATGCACAGGTGGTCTGATGCTGTATCCCTTGGGCAGACAAGTATTTCGCAAGTGTCTTGTTGGTGTACTCCGTTCCATTGTCAGACATCAGTACCTTCACTACTGTCTTGTACTGAGTCTGGACATGTTTGTGAAAGTTCCGAAAATAGGAGAGAACCTCACTCTTATTTTTCATCAAATACAGCCAAGTAGTATGAGAAAAACAATCTACGAAGATGACAAAATATTTGTAACCATTCATAGGAGTAGTACAAGGCCCCCAGACATCAGAGTGTACCACATCAAAAATAGACGAGCTCCTATGACCGCTACTCATATATGAACTCCTAGTAAGTTTGTCTAACTCACAAGCATCACAAACTAGTTTCTCTTTATTAACTTCTTCATAAATTACAGGGTACAATTTGCTTAAAATACCAAATGAAGAGTGTCCCAACCTCCTGTGGTAGAGTCGCAATGTATCTTTCGCACTCATCTTCTTCAGTCCTTCTATCCCTGCCTTTTCCGCCATAGATACTAATGCTGAATCCAGTCCTTCTCGATCCAAGTACCACAGTCCATCATGCCAAGTGCCAATTCTAAGTCTTCGTTCCGTCTTTTTTTCTGGAAGATCACCTTGGAAATATCAAAGTAAATAATACATTTTAGTTGAAGGATGATGGAACTAATGGACAAAAGAATGACTGGAAAAGAAGGAGCATGCAAAATATTAGATAATTTTACCGAACTCGTACAAAATATTAGATAATTTTACCGACTACTGACTGAAATGTCCCATCAGCTGTTTGAATGTTGTCTGTCGATAGTAGGTGAGTGTAGGAGGAGAACTCACTCGATATGCTCTCGAGTCAATAATCCAGTCTGACGATCGAGGGGAATACATAGATGCAAGAGCAAGTGGATCGTTAGTACCTTCAGATGGATGGGCATACATGGCAGAGAATGAGGTAGAAGCCTCCTCGCTTCCCTCGTTTGACGTCCTCTGCTTCCTTCTGAGTGATTCCAGCATACCTATCAGTACCTGGTCCTCCTTAGTAAAAGTACCACCAGCTCCTTTATTGCCATCTGCTACCAGTAGGTTTGCTCGATAGCCTCCTCGACCACCTCGTCAACCTCTACGACCACGGCCTCGTCCTCCGAAGGTTCCCCGTCCACCAAATTGCCCGCGTCCACTGCCTGAATCTTCCTCCTTAGGTGGTTTGGTGCAAGCATGCCAATGATGGCTCATATTCCCGTAGTTGTAGCACTACCGATTGTGCTGCCAATACTTCCCTTTCGGACCTGTGTCGCCCAAACTGGTGGCCACTAGTGCTGACTTCTCTTCAGAAGGGCCACTTGTCCTTTCTTGTAGTTTGATGCGTGTTTCTTCCTGGATCATTGCCGAGATAGCCTCCTTAATGGTAGGGATCTTCGGTTGGGCTAGAAGTAGGGTTGTCCTCTGAGCAAATGCTGCAGTCAGTCCTTTAAGGAACTTCATTGTCCTCTCCTGCAGACATATATGTCTCTCTTTGCACTTCGGGTCCCCACAGCTTGCTCGATCTGAGGAGTGATCGTAATCCAACCACAGTTGCTCCAGCTCTGTGGCGTATTCTTGCACCGTCTTCTCTCCTTGAGCGGTGTCATCAATCTCCTCCTTGATCTGAAAAACTCGTAAGTTGTTTCCTACGCCATCGTATGTCCTCCTCAACTTCTTCCATACGTCCTTCACCATCTTAATGTCGTCTACTATGGCAGCAATAGACTGGACTAAGGAGTTGAGAAGCCAGATGTAGATCACCATATAAGTGGACTTCCACTCGACGCGTCCCGTCGAGCCCTCGTCCGGCTCTGTCTTCTCGCCCGACAGGAACCCCTCCAGGTTCTTTCCTGCGAGGGTTCTTCTCACCCGCCGTGACCAACTCAGATAGGTGGCTGGTCCATCCAGCTTCAGATCGATGGAGGGAAGCTCCAACTTCGGCGACGTTCATGCCGTGCTCTCACCAGTCGACATCTTCATCAACTTCATCAACATCGCAACCTCTGCAGGATCCAGCTTCTTGATGATCTCCTCCATCGATGCTTCTCCTCTCCAATCACGTCTCGCCCGCTCCACGACTTATGCACGTCTTCGTTGTCCGTTCCTAGATCCGAACATGTATGTTTTTATCAGATCTAGACATCGGTGTCCTCTTTCGGAATGATCCAAACCACGACGACAATGGCATCGTTGCGTGCGGCAGGGGGGGTGACGCGCGCACGTGCCACGACAGCGGCAGCAACAGCGGCGGCGGCACAACGGCAGCAGTAGCGACGGGAAAGAGGGGGGGTAGGGCTGCTGTGCGCAAGGTGGAGGGGCGTCTGCTGTAGAAGAGGGGAAAGAGGAGGGGGGAAGGTTTGGTGGCGGCTAGGGTTAGGGTTTATGGAAAGGTGGCTCTGATACCATGTTGAAATAGTGGTTATATTTTATTGATAATCTCTTGGCTATTTATAGCCTTACAACCTCCTCATTACATTAACTCTCTATAGGAATATCCTATGGCATATTTCAACATACCAAATATACTAATAGGATATTCCAACATACGAAAAATACTAATAGGATATTCCAACAGATTCAAAGAGGTATCAAATGCTAGAAGTTATGGGACCCAGTTCCAAAATGATGTTTGTCAGTAAAAAATTGATATTTAATAAAAGATAAGACGTTGAAAACTAAAGAAAAGCGCAGATTCAGATTCATTGAAGACATTAACAACAATGGTCATTCAAGAATGATTCAAAGAAATATCGATGACTCAGAGATGCAAAATGAAGTCACAAATAATGAAGACTCGGAGCAGTAAGATCATAATCCTTTCAACCTGGTTATTACTAGTTTAGTAAAAGGGAGAGAAAATACACAAAGCACCGGTATGAATATAAAGATAAAGTTTCTTTTGCTTTAGTAACAGAAAGTGGAGATGCCATAATATTCAGGAAGTTATAGAGTGCACTAACAACGACAAGTGTAACATTGGAGCCACTTAATCTTTCCAAAAGGAAAAAAAGTAATTTGTTGCAAGTGGATGTTCATAAGAAGGGATAATAAGCAATTGAGAGCTAGGCGGGCAGCAAAGGGCTATAGCACAGAGAGAAGGGGTTCATTATAATAAGATTTTTTCTCCGGTAGTAGAACAAACTTCAATCAAGATGTTACTTACTGTAGTGACAAGTTTGATCTAGAAATAGAGCAGCACGACATAAGGACATCTTTCTTGTATGATATTGAAGAGTTAGAGGAACGATCTTTATGTTATTGCCGGGACACAATTTTTCGATGGAAAACTGAGAATATGAAACAATTGTAAAAACAATGTTCCAACGCAACACTTCTAGGAAGGTTGCGCAAGGATAACGAAGATCTAAAAAGATATCGTTATGATATTACGAGAATCTAAAAAGATTTCGTAATCACAGCAATCAGATCGTAGTACTTCTAAAAAGAAGATACAATCAGAATTACTGGCAGCAACGAAGAAGGTGACTGACGAAAGATGGAAGAACTCCTGCTGGGGTGAATGATCACCGTTGCTTAAAGCTTTATTCGCCTTACACGAACAGCTTCCAGGAACCAGCAAGTTCGTCGGAGAACTTGGAACACTGCTGCTCTTCTGACTCCTCGTATGGACACGAACTCCCGTGCAAAAGCAATGCTGGTGCGGCGCCTTTCCTCTCTCTCTCTCGAAGGCTGCAGATCAGAACTGTGTTAAAGAACACGTCTGAAAACTCTGTTTACTTGTGCTAAAGAACACTTCGTAAACTTTCTGGTGGCTTCTCTTTCTGTTCTGTTCTGTCACCTGTGAGAGAGGAGGAGGAGGCCTTATATAAGCCCCTGCAACAACTGTCCGGTTAGCACAATGTTAGGGACGTTGTAGTAACCACCCCGAACATGGAGCAACCACTCAGAACATGCAAGGACACGTTCTGCTGGAAGTTGTGCCACCAGCGTAATTTACACTTTACGCACACAGCCCCTTTTACGCACCCTACGCACACTATGCACTCTACGCACACTGCGTACGCTGCGCACACTGCGCACTCTACGCACGCTGCGTACGCTGCGCACACTGCGCGTACTAGGCGTACTGGGCTGCGTACTGGGCTGCGTAACTGGGCCAGCATAACTGGGCTCGCGTAACGGGCCGCGCAACGTGGTTGCGCAAGTGGCGCGTGCAACGAGCGCAACTTAAGCGCACTATGCGCCTAGCGACGATGCTGACGTGCTAAGTACAAAGTGTGCCAATAAAATGCCACATTACGCCTCATGAGCCCTTGAGCCCGAGTCCGAGCCCGAGTCCGAGTCCGAGTCCGAGTCGCTAAGCCCCAACGGGACTTAGCTCCTATGGAAATAAATTTTCCAAGAGCAAAAAACATGAATGCTTTAATTGTTGATTTTAGCCTTTTTCCCATTAGAAAAATAATCCCACATGGCAAACCCATGTGCACCTCCACACCACATGTGCATCTCCAATAATAGCAAAGCTAATATATAGAGATACAAACCATTTGTTTTTTCCGATGTGGGACTAAACCTTTCTAAAGAAAAAACCAAAAACCCAACAATCTTCCACATATCTCTATATATGGATATAAGTGTTCCCCACAGTAACTGTCCATCATGCATTAGGAGAGATGTCGCTTACGACTTGAATCTTCCCGCATGGGTCAAAAATCAAACTATAATACAAGAATGGACTAAGCCTTGAATTCTACATCATAGCTGAAATTCTTTCCACTCACATAATGTAGTTACATGTGCTTCTGGCTACACATTAAAGGCCCTGTGCCAGCCTGGTTTTAGTATATAATTTTGGGTGTCCACAAGTTTACCCTCAAGAGACGGCCTGATATCTCTGTCATACACTATAGGTGAGTTCATTATAAAGAGACATGGCATGAAGCGCTTTGCGCTTTTCTTGCGGTGCTACGCCGCTATGACATGGCTTAAAGCCGAGGCCTTACCCCGTACCGAGAACCTCATCGTAGTGTCATACTACAGTAGCATGAGGCAACCGCCTCTTTGTAGTGCCAAACTACCCAGCATGAAGCCTTAGGCTCCCTTGCGGTGTTACGCCGCAACGACATGGCTTGCAAGGTCGAGGCTTTATCCCTAACCGGGTACCTCATGGTGGTGTCGTGCCACTGTAACATGAGGAACTCCTCCTCTTTGTAGTGCTGACTATACCCCTCTTTATATTTAACATATAGCATTAGGCTAACTGCCTATTTGCGGTGCTATGTCGCTGTGACTTGGCCTGCAAAGCCGAGGCTTTATCCTATTCCTGGGCAGCACCCCACATATAGGAACCTCATTGTGGAGTCACCCCACTGTAGCATGGAGTTTCACTCCTTGTAGTGCTGCTCTACCGTGCTTCCTGTAAAGCACTCCAGGCATTCACTCTGTCTGAGAACTCATTAAGGCAATTAAGCCAACCTTCCCACAGGAACCGTTTTCCGCAAAAAACAATAGTAGACAACAGTGGTTATAGGTCCGTAACCTTTCCATGCCCAATAGAACATGTACCCACCGTTCCTGATATTCTTCCGATTAGTGGTCCTCCCTTGAACCAAAAGCTAGATGCCTAGTAGATAAATCTTTGAACTATTAGCATAAAACTTTATGGTAGGAATACAATAATACAATATCAGAATGCCTTCAAGCCCATTTTACAAGCTGTCATCGACCAGCTGGCGCTTGAGGCCCTTGGTGAACGGATCCGTCAGGTTCTCCTGACTCCGAACATCAATCACTGCAATAACACCTCTCTTGATAAGATCGTGTACTGCCCTATGCTTCAACCGCACAGTCCTCTTCTTCCCGTTGAAGAGGTCATTTGATGCCACCGCCGCAGTCGCCTGATTGTCGCAGTATATCGGTATCGCCGGTATTTACGCCCCAACCAATGGAAGATCATACATGAGCTCCCGAAGCCATTCTGCTTCCTCGGCTGCGGTATCTAGCACAAAGAACTCAGATTCCATGGATGACCGCGAGAGCATAGTCTGTTTCTTCGACTTCCACGATATAGCAGCTCCATCTATTGTGAAAATGTATTCACCTGTGGACCTCTCGCTCTCCACCTCTGAGCACCAACTGGCATCACTGAAGCCTTCCACTACCGACGGATCTCCGCTGTAGTACAGTGCATATGTCTGAGTCTTCTTGAGATATCTCATAATCCGTTTCACAGCTTTCCAGTGTTCAGCACCTGGGTTGCTCGTGAAACGACTCAGCATTCCCACGACGAAAGCTATGTCAGGCCTTGTGGCAGTAGTAGCATACATCAAACTTTCCATTACTCTTGCATACTCCAGCTGCCTGATGCTTTCCCCTGAATTAGGCTTCAGCTTCAGATCACACCTGTACGGCGTATCGATCCCTGAAAGATCCCGATACCCATAACGAGTGATCATTTTCTCAATATAATGAGACTGTGACAGCGCTAGTCCAGTGTCTGTCCGGATGATCTTGATCCCTAAAATCACATCAGCTTCCCCCAAGTCCTTCATACTAAACTTGCTTGAGATGAATTTCTTTGTCTCCGTGACACAGCTAATATCCGTACCTAGGATAAGCATGTCGTCCACGTACAGACAAACGATCACACCTCTTTTATCAGCGAACTTCGTGTAAACACACTTGTCCGTATCGCTGACCATGTAGCCATTTGATCTTATAACTTTGTCAAATTTCTCATGCCACATCTTGGGAGCCTGTTTAAGACCGTACAAAGATTTCACCAACTTGCAGACTTTGTCTTCAAGACCCCTGATGACAAATCCCTCTAGCTGTTGTATGTAAATCTCTTCGGTCAGCTCGCCATTTAGGAAAGCCGTATTCACATCCATCTGATGTATCACCGTCTTATGTATTGCTGCGAGAGCAATCAACATTCTGATGGTGGTCATCCGGGCTACTGGAGCATACGTGTCAAAATAGTCAATCCCTTGCTTCTGAGAAAACCCCTTGGCTACCAACCTAGCCTTGAACTTGTCAATAGTTTCGTCTGCTTTCATCTTCTTCTTGAAGATCCATTTGCATCCGATGGGTTTCGCTCCTTCAGGAAGATCAACCAACACCCAAGTGTTATTTGAGGTGATGGAATCAATCTCATTGTCAATCGCCTCCTTCCAGAAAACCGCGTCTCTGGTCTTCATCGCCTCATCATAGGTAAGCGGATCTGCTTCCACATGATAGGTGACAAAGTCACTTCCGAAGTCCTTCGGCCTCCTCACACGCTTAGCTGACGGCTCAGCTTGTTCTGGTTCAACCGTTGTTTCAACAACAACATCTTCTTGGACCACATCTTCATTGAAGACTTCAGTTTCTTGCGCACCCTCATTGTTCTCCGTAATATCCGCAAGAACAATATTCTTGTGCCGTGCAAATTTGTCTTCAAAATATTCTGTGTCGCGAGATTCAATGATATGATTTGACTCTATATCAAGAAATCTCCGAGCATCACTCTTCTCGGCATACCCCAAGAAGATCGTCTTAGTAGTCCTTGTCCCAAGCTTCTGAATCTTCAGATCTGGAAGCTTGACATATGCCAGACACCCCCACACTCGAATGACATTCAAGTTAGGTTTGTAAGACCCAGTTTTCTGAAATTGGGGTATTTTTGAAATTTTATTATTTTTATTATTTATTAATGGTGATTTAGTCATGTTATGAATTTTGGTGATTTTTAGTTAGATTAAAATTATTTTCTAAGTCATGGCTTATGACTTTGTGATTTTACTAGTGTAACCCTAGTGTAAACCCTAGAGATTTCATAACCTAGAGACCAACCATAACCATGTAAGCCTAACCATGTGATTAGGATATCAAATTACCACTTTTTAGTCAAAAGGGTATTTTGGTAATTTTCTAGAAATTATTTAGAATTATTTGGATTTATGTATTTTTATTATTATTTAATTATTGATTAGTGCCATGATTAGTCCCTAACCTAGTCTACCCTAATCCATAGGTTAGCCACTAACCTAGAATGATAAGGGGATAGATATTTGCATTGGTTAAAGGAGGATAAATATCTTGATATCTACTTTATGGATATTTTCCACAAAATATCCAAAATATCAACCCTTTTGCCATGAAAGTCTTTCCCTTAGCTTGGAAGCAACCCAAGGACACCCCCTCCCCTTGTCATGGCAGCCAAGAACACCCCCCTAGCCCTACACCATTCTATATAACCCCATTGCTTTCATTCATGGCCATTTACATGAATTTAAACCTAGAAAAATCCCATTTCTACAAACCTTGATAACTTGATCAATTTTGATCTAAATCACCTCTAGTTTCTTGCATTGGACTCCCCTACACTAGAGGGTACTAGTTATGGCTTGCTAGCGAGGATTTGTGGAGCTTTGGACATTGGGAGTTGAAGGGGGTTTTCATTCAAAAAGGCCTAATATTGAGGATTTTGCACTCATAGGTAAATACCTATAAACCTAGCTAATATTGTGATTTCTCTTCATAAATGCATGCATATAGGTATACCCTAACTGTGGGTCAAGTTTGGTAGGATTTAGACTTGGTTTGGTATCCGTATCGGACACGTATCCTAAGCCTTAAACCCTTGTTTGGTGAAATGCCACAATGGACTTGTTTTTGTGTTTTTGTAAAACAAATTACATAACCTAGTAGCCCTAGACATGTAGGACACGAAACAACTTGACTGAGAACATTTCTGTGCTGTGTCCGTGTCCAAAATGGATACGAACTCACAGCACGAGGCCACGCGTGCATGCCCTGCTACTCGACACTTAGCACGGACACTGTGGGACATGTGGACACGTGAAAATTGACACAGAGGAGGGGGCAACCTCTGACATGCCCCCCCTCGAGTTTGAGACACGTTGGTGTCGTGTCGAGAGAGCACGGACACGTGCACTGGTCGTGCACTGTCAGCGCACACGCGCGCGGGGGCCAACTTCGCGCATGTCGTGTCGCATGGACACGACACTTGGGCACCTCGTGGTGACACGAGTGTGTAGCCCATCATGGGGTGAACACGTGGACACGAGCACGTGGTGTGTCGTGTCCTGTGTCGCGAACACGAGACGCACGACCGCGTGCACGACGCGGTCTGAAACGCGCGTATCAGTCGTGTTTTCACGACTGATACGGTCTTCGTACCGTGTCCTGGATCAACGTGGACACGGTGCAGGGTGTTGGACACGTGCACAACCCCTAGGTGAACATTCGTGCACGAGCACGAGACACGAGAGTGTGTGTGTCGTGTCCTAGGGTGATTTGCACGCGTGCACGATACTGTGTGTGTGCGTGTGTATCAGAGTTTACCCGATTGGGTTTTGTGAGTCGTGGACACGTCAAAATGTGTCGTGGTGTCATGTCAGTCCCCCTAGACACTAGAGGACACTAGGGGCTAGTATTACCAACCCTTGGGTTCGAGCCTTAGCTCGGTTTGGTGAGTGTAAATCGAGTTGCCTATATTACCAATGCACAGTCCCTATTTTCCTGATTTTAGGATATTTTCCAGTTTTGTAAAAACGAATTTCAAAACCAATTTTAATATGATTTATACATTGTATGAGTGTATTTTAGTGCATATATACGTAGTATATATGTATGTGTGAGTGTGGGTGAATTTTGGGGGTATTTGGTAGTGTATATAGGGAGTTGTGTGTGTGTATATATATATATATATATATATATATATATATATATATATATATATATATATATATATGTATATATGTTACTGTGTGTGTGTGTTTGGGACTGGATTTGTGGTTCTAGAATCTGGAACCTCCCCCCCTGCTGTATACAGCAGCACTCTCTCTCTCTCACTGTTCTCTCTAATTCTCTCTCACATTCTCACTCTCTCACTCTATATCCCTCTCTCTCTTCCCTCTCTCTATATATATATATGTAATATATAAATAGGTTTTATATATATAAATATATATGTGTATATATATATATGATATATATATATATTTGTATTAGTTCTCATGTAGTGATATTATATATATATATATATATATATATATATATATATATATATATATATATATATATATATATATATATATATATATATATATGTGGGTTGTATTATATATAGTATTCCTATTTTGACATATGGGTAGTAGGTAGATAGAGTCTATATATATAGATACTAGTCATAACCCGTGCCCATAGGGCACGGTTCAACATTTGTTTAATATATTAAATAAAAGCTCGTCATTACTCTCCTCCCCCCTACTGCTCCCCACCCCCCCCCCCCTCTCCTCCCCGTCCTGGCGCCCTCCCCCCCCACCCCCCACTCACCCCCCCTCCCTCCCTCCCCCCTCCTGTCCTCCTCCTCCCAGTGGTCGGATCCCACCCCTCTCTCGTAGGCGACGCCCCCTCGCCTCCCCTCTCCCTTCCCCCCGCCTCCCGTCAGGTGGCGTCACCGGCACTCTGTCGGCGGCGCCCGCCCCCCCTCCTCTCCCCCTCCTCCCCGGCCTCCGCGCTCGGGAGGGGCCCGAGGCAGCTCCCCCCTCGTTCCTCGCGTACGCGCGTCAGGCGTGGGGCCCCGTGCGCGAGTGGGGCCCGAGGCGCCATTGGAGCACCAACTCCACCAGCCTCGAGGGCACGGTTCAACACCCCCACCAGTAAGCATCAAGCCACGTTAAGATAGAAAGATAGGTTATGTCTGGAATTCCAACACATAAAAGCACCAACTCCAAAATTCTCCTTTTTACCTAATTCAAGAAAAAAAAGACACTATGTGTCTCTCTCCTCTTCCCCTTAACCAATAGACTTCAAAATATCTCTTTATAAGAATGTAAAGATTCTTGGCTAATTTTAGATGTCGAGAAATATATCGGGCATACAATTGAAGGTCAGTTCTGTCTCTTTTGCCTCAAAAATATGTACCACTTTTTTCCTATTACATCCAATCAATGGAAACAATAAGAGCAATAATAATTAACCATACAACTGTACTATAATTTCTTGAACATTGACACATAAGAAATCTTCTCAGCATGAAATTAAACCATAAACACCACCTACATTGAATGGCCAATAATTAGATTCAAAGAATTATACCTTGTTCAAACTTTCAAGAAGAAAAAAAGAACTCAAAAAAGAAACTTGACAATTTTGCTCAAAATAAAGACCAGCTATGACACGACACGGACACAAAATGGGAACAGGAATTTACTTTGATGTGTCCAACACAACAAAGAACCGACACGTCAGTTTCGAAGTGTCAATGCCTCCAAGAACATCACCATTGTGCAGAAAGATTCAAAGAATCATATTCTATCATATGCTCAACTGATTTATATAATCCAAGTTCCAATCTTTCCATAAAAGAACTCAACTTTTTAAATAGTGATGGGGGACTCACGGTATGCTTCCAAGAACACCACAATTTGCATTAAGTTTCTAAGCGACCTAGATCCAAGATTCGATCTTTCGTCAAAAAAAAAAAAAAACAAACAATAATAATTATGAGGCCCCCATCATTTAAGGTATTCCCCCTCAAAATCTTGGAAGCTGTGAGGGCAAGCACTGCTCAATAATGCTTTGGATTCCCCATAAAAGCCCACTCTCAATAATGCTCATCCACAACCTTTAATTTATGATTTGAAGATACTAATTAAGTTTGATAAAGATATTTATTTTGCTAGACTTTCAACTAATTGGATTTCAAAAAAATGAATTCTTAGCCTTATGAATATTTTATAAACAAAAGGGGTTTGCCAGATTAGTTTCATAAATGATTTTTGAATACCAAAGATTATCATAGTAATATCAAATATTATTTATAATATTTTGATGATATACTTCAAATTTCAATCAAAAGATCAGTTATTGATTTATTTAAAAATATGAGATTTAAATTAATAGCCATTAAATATTATTTTAAAAGTTGATTGTTTATTCGATCCGAATTTGGATTCATAAGAAGTATTCGATAAGGTGAAATAGTATTTTAAATAATTATAGCAATCGTTTATTGCAATTAGATTGTGTTTGACTTAGATTAAATTTGTGAGAAGATTTACCTATTATAAATTAGTTTATTTTATAATATTGAGAATTATTTTTTAAAGGATTACGATTAGATTGACTTTGCCATTAAGTTTTATATTAGCTAGATGTAGAGTTCAATAAAATATATATTTAGTAAGGATATTAGTCAATAATTTATAATTATATCCCTTTCAACATGAGCCAATCCTCCGCCCATATTTGCAAATGAATCTCGAGTAGCTATTGTTCTTATCCAGCCAGCTATTTCAATCAACCTATAAGGCAAATATTAAAATATAGTATTATCTAATTGTAACCGACCCTTAGTGTACATTTATCTCTTTACATACAGGGTCCCTTCCCATATGTATATCAATATTTCCTCATCCTTTATCCCATGAATACATACATATAGCAACAACAAAAACTTGTCCTGTCCCCGCCTTTCCCGAACCCCTGTTATTACGGCACCACCGCCAGCAAACATCAACTCCGTCCCCGACCCAAACACACCAAAATCCCCATGACCAGCATCCCGAACCCCTCATCACCGCCACCATTGCAAATACAACCACCCCGACCTGGCCATCACCATAGCCTCCATCTCCAACAATCATAATCATCGTCCGCAGAACCATCAACCACAACTGTGTCCAGACCCGTGTTGTCTGTGTCCACCATGTCCATCCCATTCATTAATAGTACACAAAAGATCTCGTGTCCGACACTTACACAAATCGAATCAAAATATAGAATAATCAAAACCTAATCCAAAACCTGACCTAGGCGTGCCCCCGGCGTCGACCAACGACGTCGCCACCTTCGTCCATCTTGTACGTCGCGGGCCAATTCTAGCACCACCGCACCACGACACCATTGTGTCCACAACGACGTGCCAGACCCACTCCAGTCCAGCCGCCCTCCACTCTGGCAGCGCCTCCACCGTGGCCTGTGCAGCGCTCTTTCGACCGCTCCAGTCGCCACGCCTGACGCTGAGGCTCCGAAACATTCCTCCAGCTGTCCTTGGGTCGCACGCGCGCATGCGTGTCTTCCGGCGGGACCCTTCCTAACCTCGTGTGCTGAGCCGCTGTCTCCGCTGAAACCACCGGCGAACACCGCTCAGCGCCACGCTACGGCACCAAGCTCCGTCTGACGCCGCTGCTGAGGACGCCTCTGGCTGGGACGGGCCATGCGTGTGCGTTTCCCCAAGCACCTCGAGTTCCCGTCTCCGCGCGGACGGAGGTCGCCTGGGGGTGAGAATGGCGCGAGCGGCCAAGGACGCCCAGGAGAGGGCTTCTCCGCCCGGAGGGGGGAAGACCATCTGCGGAGCGGGAGGAGCCACTGGGGTGGCTGCTACGAAGGATGGGGGGCGCCTTGGGGGGAGGGTGGGAGCCGCGGCGAAGGGAGGCGCGGGGGCGGCAGAGACCGGAGCCGGGGGGCCGGAGAGAGGAGGGGGGGTCGTCCACCGGAAGGGGGCCTGATCTACAGAAAGAGGGGGGGAGGGAGGAGGAACCAGGTAGCTCGCCGGAGGGCGACCCGACAGACGGGGCGGGTGCCGGAGGGGACGGAGAGGCCGCTGGAGGAGGGAAGGGGAGAAGAGGAGGGGAGAGGGGGAGGGCCCAGGAGGGAGGAGAGACAGCTGGGCGGAGGGGGAGGAGAGGATCGTCGGGGACGATCGGGCCCCGCTCCTGGGTCCCCCCCGAGCAAGGCAAACACTCGGACTGCTCTCTATAGAGACCTCCGTGCCGTGGCGAGCTCCTGCTGGACTGCCATCACCTTGCGCCGAGGCCGCTCCGGTCGGCCTGCATCACCGCAGTAGTCCTCAAGAGCCGAACTCTCCTCCGGTGAACTCTTCATGCTGATCCCTCGCCTCTGTTAGTCCTGCTCCTTTTCCTTTCTTTCTCTCATCCTTTCTTTTTTTTTTTCTTTCACTTCTACAAATGTTTCTCTCTCTCCAAACTGAAGAGAGCAACATCTTTTAATGTGTTAGATTTCTTGTTACTTTACAAATGGTGTTGTTGACTCTCGGAAATAGAGAGTAACAGCTGTCTCGGTTATGTCACTTTTAATGTGTTAGATTTCCTTGTTACCTCCCTGGGTTCCGTGCCCTCAGGCCCACGCACGGGGTGGGGCCCGAGCCCCCTCGGGCTCCGCGTGGCCCCCTCGGATCCCGCTCCTGGGTCCCCCCACTCTCCATAATGTTCATCCACAACCGTTGATTCACCAAGATTAAATCTCAACCACTCTTTATCTTGGCACAGTCAGCCCTAGGATTCAAAAACCTTTGTGTATTGTATAATAGATATAAATATATGTATAACTACTAGGTATAGGTTCTATGAAACCCCATGACTATGGCCTATGGCCAAGATTATTAGCCTATGGCTTGGGGCTAGTCCTAATGGCCCAAAACCCAACTTGTTGACCCTTGTTGACTAAGGGTTGACCAAAGTCAACCTTAGGTCAAAGTTGACCTAGTTAACCTAGAATTGACTAGGATTGACCTAAAATGACTAGTTTAACTAGTTGACTAGTAAGACATAGTTTGACTAGGTAATTGACCATTGTTGACCAAAGTCAACTATAGGTCAAACCTTGACCAAATTGACCTAAAATGACTTGGATGAACATAGAAGGACTATTTGACTTGAGTTTGACTAAACTAGATGATTAGGTTGACCATATGGATTATGAGGGTAATCCTATATAGATGAAGATATGTATGGGGTTAAGTGAGATACTTAGAGTTGAGTCATGACTTGAGTTGGAGAATAGGATTAGCTTGATTACAGGATTAAGGTTGGTATTGTACTATATATATTTCATGTGATATACTTTATTGTAGTATAGTATCTTAGGTATCCTAAGACAGGTTAGTCTATGTTTGGTTTTGAGTTAGCCTTATAGGGTTTGACTGGATGTTGACCATTAGTCAAGATTAACCTAATTACCTTATTGACTAGTCTATGATTAACCAAAACCTTAGTTAGTCTAAGATTGACCTAGACTTTGACCATGTTGACTAGTATTGACTAATCTGACCATTATTGACTAAGCCCTAGATAACTTGACTAGTTTGGCTAGAATATTTGACCAAGGATTGACTTTAACCTAGATTAGACTTGTTTAACTTTGTTTGACCTTGTATGACTTAGTTTAACTTCTTGTGACCTAGTATAACTTAGTTTGACTGTAGTGTTGACCAAGTTTGACTTTGACCTAGATTGGCTTAGAATTCATATAGATTGCATCGTAGATTTCATTTACCTTCATTTTGGACATGTCATAACTGTATTGCTCTATTTTAGGACATTGTGACCCTGGTACAGACATCTGATATTACACTACTCTTTTCAGAGTATCAGGCGAGTACATTCTCTGATAATTCTCTCATTTATTTGTCGATTACTGTATTTCAGTTCTAGTTAGTTCTATGTGATTCTCTGTATCAACACGTATGAATATTTCTGGATTCATGTATCGACACATACCTTACTTGCTGGCCTCTATTACTGGAGTCATTGGTATCATTCCGGAATCATTTCTGGAATCATCACGTATTGGCCAGACTCATCTCGATTCTTTTTGTCGATTTTGGATTCACTTGGTGGGCGGAAAAATATTGAGTAAGACATGTAGACATACCCCAAATCCGAAATCTCCCACTGGAATCTACCGGAAGCATAGCCATCTCTTGCCCGATCAGTGAGAGATGTGCCTGATACCTACAGCCATTTGCATGTCGACCTCGGTATTTTAAAACACACTGTTAGATCATAGTTGGACTCACCCTGGTTTCATTGATCACTGTTGGACTCATCTTGTACTGGAAATTATCTGGTATCAGATTATATGGACTGGACTCACACTGGGATTACATTAGACTTATATCGTACTGTCTGGACTCGTATATATTATTCTAGTTCAGTTAGCTTTTATTACAGTCTTCATTGCCATGATTCTTCTCTTGTTTTAGTTACCTTTCTTTTCTTGTATCTTACTGTTTCTCTATGCCATCATTACCTGTATAAAACTGCCATGCTCATCAATAAAACTGTCTATAACTGCTTTATAATTCTTTGTTATTTACTTGGGTTTTTTTAGATGAGTTGTACTCGTTTCCGTCCTGATTGGACCTGTTGAAAATATTACAGATGATAATCCTGAGGACACATGCCCTGCTTACCATGGACCTGGCGAGGGATTAGCTACCTTTGGTTCTGACTCCCAGGAGTGATTCAGGAGATTAGCTAGTAGACTACTTTAACTTTCATGTTTTGGCTTGTTGTATTAAAGTTAAGATATTGAGTCTGTATTAAGTTGGTTTGAGATATTGGTGTATTATTTTAGTAGTTAGTTGTTGTTGTCTTTAATTCCTTAGGTATAACTTCTGTGTTATTTTTCGTGTTTAGACTGTGTTGAGTAGATCATACCCTTTACTTGCCCTCCATTCGGAGCTGATATCTAGACAAGTACTTTTTATATTCACTGCATGAGATTAGTTAGCAACCTAGGACAGCTTACTACCGCCGACACTGCGGCGTAGGCTGGACGTAACCACTTCTCGTGCCCCTATACAGGGTGCGGGTCGTGACACGTTTTTAGTGGTGCCCCCATGCAGGTCTGTCGACTAAATTGTTTGGTTACGTTATTGTACCAAGCATGCCTGCAATTAGAAACTTAAGGTAATTAGACAACATTAGGAATGACGCTTAGAACACCTAGAGGAATACTAGGATTGCAACATAGGAAATACATCCCATGCTTGCTATTATAATTAGATTTTCTTGTATATGATTGTTTTGCTTTAAAGAGTCCTTATAAGTCTTTTTATTGTAATTAGATGGTGCTTACTCGTTCATCCCGGTATGTCTCACCTGAGAATGGCACACTCCCCATCCAGTCAGCTGACCAGTTGACTGATACACCTCTACCTACCACATTCCCCCACTCTACAGATCTACAAACCCAGATACCACAACCACCTTCCACATCACAGGCCCAGCAGGACCCAATACTTCCACCACCCCCTATCACTATACCTACCCAGGCTTCCGTCACACTCGACGGGAACCAACTGCTCATTCTGATCCAGGGGTTCCTAGCAACCCATCAGGAGCAGACCACCCTACTCCGCCAGAGCATGGAGCATTCTGAGGGACGTACCGTGGTCCCACCACCTGTAGAGCCGCGACAGAGAGCAGGGACGATCAAGGACTTCATGGGTCTAAATCCCAAGGAGTTCTTAGGGACTGAGGGCATAGTAGTAGCAGATGACTGGTTAGACTCGATAGAGAGGAAGCTCATTGGAGTTAGGATGCCGGATGACCTCCAGGTCGAGGCAGCGGGATTTTTGCTGATAGACTTGGCAGGAGTTTGGTTCCGGAATGAGCCGTTATTCGCGAGAGGGAGAGCCACTTGGGATCAGTTCAAGACCCAGTTCAAGAAGAAATTCTTCTCAACTACTGCCAGAGTAGCCATGGGGCTACGATTCCAGAACATCCAGCAGGGGAACCGTTCTGTCGACGAGTATACGGCAGAGTTTAGTCGCCTGAGCCGTTTCGCTCCTAGCCTAGTTGCTGACCCTGAGGAGATGACGCGTAGGTTTTGCCGTGGTCTAGTTCCAGACATTGGCATTCTTATAGTGGCGAACGGTATGACTGACTACTTCCAGAGCTTAGAGTTAGCCCGGAGTATCGAAGAGCGTCTTCTGTCTTGCAAGAGGCCGGCTTCTGTACACATTGAGGGACCCTCCAAGCGTCAGGCTTTCCAGCAGAAAGTGCCGACGCTGCACCAGCAGACATATCATCCTCCCACACTACATCATTCAACCCCGCCAGTTAGAGCCCCGGGACCCCGACAGCAGAGGCTATTTCAGCAGGTACAGCATCAGTATCGGGGTCAGGACCCGAAGACGATCAGTTGTTCATACTGCAGGAAGCAGGGACACATCAGGGAGCAGTGTAGGAAGAGGCTGAAGGTTTGTTATACCTGTGGGTCTGATACTCACCAGAAGATGGATTGTCCTATTGCACCTCCTTATATGGGGGCTAGGCCACCTGTAGCTCAGCACCAGAGGGGTGGAGCTTTTGCGATGACGGTCGAGGAGACCAACGCTGCAGGTGACGGGTTAGCAGGTTTGTCTTTCCTGTCCTTCCTTTCCCATCTTGTTGTATGATTCCATTAGTACCTGTCAGGATATGCTTGTGATATGCTAGATAGTGTAGTTATCCTGTTCAAGACTGTGGAATCACGACCAGTAGGACTATGATTGCATGTTATCTTTTGACTCTGATTGACTGGGGGTTTGACCTAGAAGGAGTACGACTATCTTAATTTCGAGGACAAAATTTCTCTAAGGAGGGTAGACTTGTAAGACCCAGTTTTCTGAAATTGGGATATTTTTGAAAATTTATTATTTTTATTATTTATTAATGGTGATTTAGTCATGTTATGAATTTTGGTGATTTTTAGTTAGATTAAAATTATTTTCTAAGTCATGGCTTATGACTTTATGATTTTACTAGTGTAACCCTAGTGTAAACCCTAGAGATTTCATAACCTAGAGACCAACCATGACCATGTAAGCCTAACCATGTGATTAGGATACCAAATTACCACTTTTTAGTCAAAAGGGTATTTTGGTAATTTTCTAGAAATTATTTAGAATTATTTGGATTTATGTATTTTTATTATTATTTAATTATTGATTAGTGCCATGATTAGTCCCTAACCTAGTCTACCCTAATCCATAGGTTAGCCACTAACCTAGAATGATAAGGGGATAGATATTTGCATTGGTTAAAGGAGGATAAATATCTTGATATCTACTTTATGGATATTTTCCACAAAATATCCAAAATATCAACCCTTTTGCCATGAAAGTCTTTCCCTTAGCTTGGAAGCAACCCAAGGACACCCCCTCCCCTTGTCATGGCAGCCAAGAACACCCCCTAGCCCTACACCATTCTATATAACCCCATTGCTTTCATTCATGGCCATTTACATGAATTTAAACCTAGAAAAATCCCATTTCTACAAACCTTGATAACTTGATCAATTTTGATCTAAATCACCTCTAGTTTCTTGCATTGGACTCCCCTACACTAGAGGGTACTAGTTATGGCTTGCTAGCGAGGATTTGTGGAGCTTTGGACATTGGGAGTTGAAGGGGGTTTTCATTCAAAAAGGCCTAATATTGAGGATTTTGTACTCATAGGTAAATACCTATAAACCTAGCTAATATTGTGATTTCTCTTCATAAATACATGCATATAGGTATACCCTAATTGTGGGTCAAGTTTGGTAGGATTTAGACTTGGTTTGGTATCCGTATCGGACGCGTATCCTAAGCCTTAAACCCTTGTTTGGTGAAATGCCACAATGGACTTGTTTTTGTGTTTTTGTAAAACAAATTACATAACCTAGTAGCCCTAGACATGTAGGACACGAAACAACTTGACTGAGAACATTTATGTGCTGTGTCCGTGTCCAAAATGGATACGAACTCGCAGCACGAGGCCACGCGTGCATGCCCTGCTACTCGACACTTAGCACGGACACTGTGGGACACATAGACACGTGAAAATTGATACAGAGGAGGGGGCAACCTCTGACATGCCCCCCCTCGAGTTTGAGACACGTTGGTGTCGTGTCGAGAGAGCACGGACACGTGCACTGGTCGTGCACTGTCAGCGCACACGCGCGCGGGGGCCAACTTCGCGCATGTCGTGTCGCATGGACACGACACTTGGGCACCTCGTGGTAACACGAGTGTGTAGCCCATCATGGGGCGAACACGTGGACACGAGCACGTGGTGTGTCGTGTCCTGTGTCGCGAACACGAGACGCACGACCGCGTGCACGACGCGGTCTGAAACGCGCGTATCAGTCGTATTTTCACGACTGATACGGTCTTCGTACCGTGTCCTGGATCAACGTGGACACGGTGCAGGGTGTTGGACACGTGCACATCCCCTAGGTGAACATTCGTGCACGAGCACGAGACACGAGAGTGTGTGTGTCGTGTCCTAGGGTGATTTGCACGCGTGCACGATACTGTGTGTGTGCGTGTGTATCAGAGTTTACCCGATTGGGTTTTGTGAGTCGTGGACACGTCGAAATGTGTCGTGGTGTCGTGTCAGTCCCCCTAGACACTAGAGGACACTAGGGGCTAGTATTACCAACCCTTGGGTTCGAGCCTTAGCTCGGTTTGGTGAGTGTAAATCGAGTTGCCTATATTACCAATGCACAGTCCCTATTTTCCTGATTTTAGGATATTTTTCAGTTTTGTCAAAACGAATTTCAAAACCAATTTTAATATGATTTATACATTGTATGAGTGTATTTTAGTGCATATATACGTAGTATATATGTATGTGTGAGTGTGGGTGAATTTTGGGGGTATTTGGTAGTGTATATAGGGAGTTGTGTGTGTATATATATATATATGTATATATGTTACTCTGTGTGTGTGTGTTTGGGACTGGATTTGTGGTTCCAGAATCTGGAACCTCCCCCCCCTGCTGTATACAGCAGCACTCTCTCTCTCTCACTGTTCTCTCTAATTCTCTCTCTCATTCTCACTCTCTCACTCTATATCCCTCTCTCTCTTCCCTCTCTCTATATATATATATGTAATATATAAATAGGTTTTATATATATATAAATATATATGTGTATATATATATATGATATATATATATATATTTGTATTAGTTCTCATGTAGTGATATTATATATATATATATATGTATGTGGGTTGTATTATATATAGTATTCCTATTTTGACATATGGGTAGTAGGTAGATAGAGTCTATATATATAGATATATAAATATATGTATAACTACTAGGTATAGGTTCTATGAAACCCCATGACTATGGCCTATGGCCAAGATTATTAGCCTATGGCTTGGGGCTAGTCCTAATGGCCCAAAACCCAACTTGTTGACCCTTGTTGACTAAGGGTTGACCAAAGTCAACCTTAGGTCAAAGTTGACCTAGTTAACCTAGAATTGACTAGGATTGACCTAAAATGACTAGTTTAACTAGTTGACTAGTAAGACATAGTTTGACTAGGTAATTGACCATTGTTGACCAAAGTCAACTATAGGTCAAACCTTGACCAAATTGACCTAAAATGACTTGGATGAACATAGAAGGACTATTTGACTTGAGTTTGACTAAACTAGATGATTAGGTTGACCATATGGATTATGAGGGTAATCCTATATAGACGAAGATATGTATGGGGTTAAGTGAGATACTTAGAGTTGAGTCATGACTTGAGTTGGAGAATAGGATTAGCTTGATTACATGATTAAGGTTGGTATTGTACTATATATATTTCATGTGATATACTTTATTGTAGTATAGTATCTTAGGTATCCTAAGACAGGTTAGCCTATGTTTGGTTTTGAGTTAGCCTTATAGGGTTTGACTGGATGTTGACCATTAGTCAAGATTAACCTAATTACCTTATTGACTAGTCTATGATTAACCAAAACCTTAGTTAGTCTAAGATTGACCTAGACTTTGACCATGTTGACTAGTATTGACTAATCTGACCATTATTGACTAAGCCCTAGATAACTTGACTAGTTTGGCTAGAATATTTGACCAAGGGTTGACTTTAACCTAGATTAGACTTGTTTAACTTTGTTTGACCTTGTATGACTTAGTTTAACTTCTTGTGACCTGGTATAACTTAGTTTGACTGTAGTGTTGACCAAGTTTGACTTTGACCTAGATTGGCTTAGAATTCATATAGATTGCATCGTAGATTTTATTTACCTTCATTTTGGACATGTCATAACTGTATTGCTCTATTTTAGGACATTGTGACCCTGGTACAGACATCTGATATTACACTACTCTTTTCAGAGTATCAGGCGAGTACATTCTCTGATAATTCTCTCATTTATTTGTCGATTACTGTATTTCAGTTCTAGTTAGTTCTATGTGATTCTCTGTATCAACACGTATGGATATTTCTGGATTCATGTATCGACACATACCTTACTTGCTGGCCTCTATTACTGGAGTCATTGGTATCATTCCGGAATCATTTCTGGAATCATCACGTGTTGGCCAGACTCATCTCGATTCTTTTTGTCGATTTTGGATTCACTTGCTGGGCGGGGAAATATTGAGTAAGACATGTAGACATACCCCAAATCCGGAATCTTCCACTGGAATCTACCGGAAGCATAGCCATCTCTTGCCCGATCAGTGAGAGATGTTCCTGATACCTACAGTCGTTTGCATGTCGACCTCGGTATTTTAAAACACACTGTTAGATCATAGTTGGACTCACCCTGGTTTTATTGATCACTGTTGGACTCATCTTGTACTGGATATTATCTGGTATCAGATTATATGGACTGGACTCACACTGGGATTACATTAGACTTATATCGTACTGTCTGGACTCGTACATATTATTCTAGTTCAGTTAGCTTTTATTACAGTCTTCATTGCCATGATTCTTCTTTTGTTTTAGTTACCTTTCTTTTCTTGTATCTTACTGTTTCTCTATGCCATCATTACCTGTATAAAACTGTCATGCTCATCAATAAAACTGTCTATAACTGCTTTATAGTTCTTTGTCATTTACTTGGGTTTTTCTAGATGAGTTGTACTCGTTCCCGTCCTGATTGGACCTGTTGAAAATATTACAGATGATAATCCTGAGGACACATGCCCTGCTTACCATGGACCTGGCGAGGGATTAGCTACCTTTGGTTCTGACTCCCAGGAGTTATTCAGGAGATTAGCTAGTAGACTACTTTAGCTTTCATGTTTTGGCTTGTTGTATTAAAGTTAAGATATTGAGTCTGTATTAAGTTGGATTGAGATATTGGTGTATTATTTTAGTAGTTAGTTGTTGTTGTCTTTAATTCCTTAGGTATAACTTCTGTGTTATCTTTTCATGTTTAGACTGTGTTGAGTAGATCATACCCTTTACTTGCCCTCCATTCGGAGCTGATATCTGGACAAGTACTTTTTATATTCACTGTATGAGATTAGTTAGCAACCTAGGACAGCTTACTACCGCCGACACTGCGGTATAGGCTGGACGTAACCACTTCTCGTGTCCCTATACAGGGTCCGGGTCGTGACAAGGTCTGACTTTGAACCAGAGTTCATGAGGAGTAATGTCAGAAGTTGCATGAGGCACCCTATTTAGAATAAAAGTGGCCGTCAGTACAGCTTCTCCCCAGTTGCACTTAGGAAGACCAGCAGTCAACAACATTGAGTTTTATCATTTCTGTTAACGTCCTGTTCTTTCTCTCAGCTACTCCGTTTGATTGAGGAGAGTACGGAGCCGTAGTCTCATTGACAATTCTATGTTCTTTGCAGAACGATGCGAATTCATGAGACCTGTACTCCCCACCTCGATCACTTCTTATCCTTTTGAGTTGTTGTCCAGTCTGCCGCTCAGCTTCGGCTCTAAACTCCTTGAACTTCTCGAATGCTTCGTCTTTAGCCTTCAGCAAGTAGACAAATGCATACTTTGAGAAGTCATCGATGAAGGTTATGAAATACTTCATCCCGGCCTTTGTAGAGAACTGTTTGAAGTCACAGATATCGGAGTGTACCAACTCCAGAAGATCTGTACTTCGATTAACCCGAGGAAAGGGTTTCCTTGTGATCTTCGTTTGAGCACAAACTTCACATTTCTCTACCTTACCCCCACATTTGGAGATAAGTCCTAGACTAGACATTCTGTTTATTCGTTTACAATGAACATGTCCTAGCCTATTATGCCACAACTCAAGAGTATAAGCAGAATGAGTGACTTCATTAATTACATTAATTACATTGGACTGATTTACAAGCTGAATCTTGAACATTCCTTCGGTATAAAAAGCTTTCCCGAAATATGTTCCCTTGATAGACATCACCATCTGGCCAGCATTGATGTCCATCTTGAGGCCTGCATTGCAGAGTAGGCCTCCCGAGACCAGGTTCTTGGCGATAGCAGGTACGTGCTTCATGCCTTGAAGCGTCAGAGACTTCCCCGAAGTCAGCTTCAACAACACCGTCCCGATCCCGAGCACTTCAGCTTGTGCCTGGTTCGCCATCATAACCACTTCAGAAGTAGGGGTGTAGGTGGTGAACCACTCCTTACTGGAGCAGACATGGCAGGAGGCTCCAGTGTCTACCCACCAGTCAGAATCAGTCCTTACCTCATCAACCTGTGCAATCATAGCAACAATGTCAGTGATCATAGATACCTTACTAGGCTCTCCTTGCTCTGATTGCTTGGTTTTTGCTTTGCACTCATTCTTAAAGTGGCCCTTCTTGCCACACTTGAAGCAAGGCATTTCAGACTTCGGCTTCTTTTTCTTGATAGAAGTTCCCTTGACTTTTAGATTGTCAGGGTTCTTCTTCTTGCTGTGGAAAGCCGCCTACTTTCCCTTTGGTTCCTTGGTCTGAACCAGATTGGCGTTAGCCAATTGCTTGGACAGTGTGTCCACCTTCAGTTGAGCCCGCATCTGGTCCTCAACATAGATTTCCTGTAGGAGATCTTCAAGGGTGATCTCCAACTTCTTTCTATGCATGTTTGCATAGAACTTGCTCCACCCAGCGGGGAGCTTTGAGACAATCCCTCCAACAACAAACTTGTCGGGGAGGGGCATCGCCTCGTCTTCCAGCTTCTGTCGCAGTTTCAGGAACTCCTTTACCTGCGGCAGCATAGACTTTTCGTCCTCAAAGAACCACTTGTAATATTTTTCAACCACAAATATTTTACTGCGGTTCTTGTCTTCTTCGTAGAGTTTTTCTAGAGACTCCCATATGTCTCTAGCGATATTCTTCTTAGAATAGGATTCTGCTAGGGAATCCACCATAGCATTCAGGATAAGCAACCTGCAAATGCTATTCTCCCTTCTCCACTTGGCTTGAAGTTTAGTAGCCGCAGAGATTGCGGCAGCAGATCCAGTATCTGGAACGGTAGGTTCCTCTTCATGAAGCACGTGATCCACATCTCTGAGTTGAAGAGTGAGATAAACCTTCCTCTTCCAGACTTGATAATGCTCTCCATCAAACTTCTCTAACTTACAGAAGTCAGTGTTTAGGAGTGAAGCATTAATGTTTTCCATCGTAGCAATAAAGCTTTGAGATTGATATTGCCGGAGCACAATTTTTCGATGGAAAACTGAGAATATGAAACAATTGTAAAAACAATGTTCCAACGCAACACTTCTAGGAAGGTTGCGCAAGGATAACGAAGATCTAAAAAGATATCGTTATGATATTACGAGAATCTAAAAAGATTTCATAATCACAGCAATCAGATCGTAGTACTTCTAAAAAGAAGATACAATCAGAATTACTGGCAGCAACAAAGAAGGTGACCGGCGAAAGATGGAAGAACTCCTGCGGGGGTGAATGATCACCGTTGCTCAAAGCTTTATTCGCCTTACACGAACAGCTTCCAGGAACCAGCAAGTTCGTCGGAGAACTTGGAACACTGCTGCTCTTCTGACTCCTCGTATGGACACGAACTCCCGTGCAAAAGCAACGCTGGTGCGGCGCCTTTCCTCTCTCTCTCGAAGGCTGCAGATCAGAACTGTGTTAAAGAACACGTCTGAAAACTCTGTTTACTTGTGCTAAAGAACACTTCGTAAACTTTCTGGTGGCTTCTCTTTCTGTTCTGTTCTGTCACCTGTGAGAGAGGAGGAGGAGGCCTTATATAAGCCCCTGCAACAACTGCCCGGTTAGCACAATGTTAGGGACGTGGTAGTAACCACCCCGAACATGGAGCAACCGCTCAGAACATGCAAGGACACGTTCTACTGGAAGTTGTGCCACCAGCGTAATTTACACTTTACGCACACAGCCCCTTTGCGCCTAGCGACGATGCTGACGTGCAAAGTGCAAAGTGCGCCAACAAAATGCCACATTACGCCTCATGAGCCCTTGAGCCCGAGCCCGAGCCCGAGTCCGAGTCCGAGTCGCTAAGCCCCAACGGGGCTTAGCTCCTATGGAAATAAATTTCCCAAGAGCAAAAAGCATGAATGCTTTAATTGTTGATTTTAGCCTTTTTCCCATTAGAAAAATAATCCCACATGGCAAACCCATGTGCACCTCCACACCACATGTGCATCTCCAATAATAGCAAAGCTAATATATAGAGATACAAACCATTTGTTTTTTTCCGATGTGGGACTAAACCTTTCTAAAGGAAAAACCAAAAACCCAACACTTTATGCACCTCCTGAAGGTTTCAAAAGCCAGAAAAGAAGATCATGCTCCTGAACTGAAGATCACCAAGGCCGTGGTATAAACTGTTTGACTCCTATGTTAGAAAAATTACACCATATGAGAGTATGATAATTGTGTTTACTTCAAAGCATTTTCTAATGGTTCATATATATTCTTGCTACTAGAAATAAACAAGATATTTGTTCCATAAAGCATCATTAAGTAAAGAGTTTTACATGAAGGATTTCGCTAGCCAATAAGATATTGGATATGGAGATATGAAAAGATAAAAATGCTAAGAAGTTGTTATTGTCCGAAATAAGGTGCATTGAGAAAGTTATAGAAATATTCAATATGCAGGATGTCAAGCAAGCTAGTACCTCTATTACAAGTTATTTTAGATTATCCTCTCAATTGTGTCATATTACAGAGAATTATTATGTCTTTAATATCCTATGCTAGTGCAGTTGGATCATCGATGTATGGTACAATATGCACTAGGCCAGATTTATCTTATGTAGTTAGTATGTTGAGAAGGTACATGTCAAACCCAAGTAAGCAGTTAAGGAATACTGGAATGTAATAAAGTTGATAATAGTACTAAAAGGTAAATTGGAGTTGTCATGCTTTATGAGAATGATGCCACATCAGATGAAGTTATGACAATGTTGATATTGATTTTGCAGAAGGTTTAAATGGCAGAAGGTCTACTATAAGATATGCATTCAAAGTTGCAGTAGTCAAGTGAGTCGGAAGTCGAATTACATAATATAATAAGCCTTTAACAACAAAGGAAACATTTGAGGCATCGAAGGAAGTTTTCCCCTTTTTGATTAAAAGGATTGGTTAACAGTTTTGTCAATAGACTACTTTCTTATTTGTTACAGTAACAGTGATATTCATTTGGCAAAGGATCAAGTACATCACCAAAGAACAAAGCATACTGAAGTCAAGTATCATAAAATAAGGAGTCAAGCTATGGAAGAAAGCTGCGTTTAGAAGATCCACAAAGGAGAATCTAATGGATATATAGAAAAACCAATCATTTATGCCTTGATTGGACTTTAGAGTTCTGCAGCGTTGAAGCTTTACTCAGCCCCAGTTGAGTGGTTGTGACAGCTACCACAGAGATACAACATGTTCTAGATAGATCAGGTTGATTTCCAAGGAGAGTATCTAAAATACAAGCGAAGGTGTAAATTTTAGCTTTATGTCATGCATTCAGGAAAGACGATTATGTAACTGGGAAAAAATCTAAATAATATCTGTGCAACATAGGCCCTATTATTTACAACTGCCAGGTCAACAATATGCTGGACCTACAATATGGTCAATATGGCCTGAAACATTTTTCCGTGACCGTTCAACATAGGCTTCAAGTTATCAAAGATATGTTTGTAATTAGTAGTCTGACAACGAACATTATCTAGACTGATTGCATGATCTCAAACTTCATATTTATCAATGAAATTAAGTTTTCTTACCTGGCAAAAATGCCCTCAAAGTTCATTTGCCCCAGTCACCTTGGCGATTAATCAAATTCCCGATGCCAGCTTGACAGCAAGCCATAAAATATGTTAGTCCCGGGGCTTGATCAAAGATGAAAAACAAATACAATCGAGATCTGAGATGTCACACAAAACTTTGCAGTGATCAAACTCAAGATCTACGATGGTACAATAAATCAAATAGCCAAATTACAATCTGAAGGAGGGAAAAAGAGAAGAGAAGATCTCTCGTTCTTCCTTGCAAACGTGTTGCAATTGGGACAGAACGAGTTACAATAAAATTAGAGAGAGATGAGAAGAAGAATAATGCTGGGGTGTCAAAACACCGTTGCTCAAAGCAAGATTCGCCCCACACGATCTGCTTCCAGGAACCAGCAAGTTGAAGAACTTGTGGAACGCTCGAAGTCACCTCTGTTCAGACTCCTCGGATGGACTAGCAATGGCGGCAGCAACTCTCTCTCTCTTTCTCCTTTTCTAACTTGTAATTTTCGTTGTAGTCACAAGGAGGCCAGAAGAGAGTATATATAGAGAGAGGGTGGAAACCCTAGCCGCCTCTTCAGTTATGGAAAGATTGGATCAAATCACAAAAAGATAGCAACGAATTAATTCTAATCCCACAAAGATAGGAACTGAATTAATTCAAATCCCACAAATATAGTAACGAAATTAATTCAAATCCCACAAAGATAGGATCTGAATTAATCGCATAGATTCACCCTTTCCATAATCGATTTGAAATCTGCACAGTCAGCATAGCCCTCCATGCGGCAGCAGCAGCAGCAGCCTGGCCGCATGGACCGCTTGGGCCGCATGGACCGCATGTGCCGCATGAGCCGCATGAACCGCATGAGCCGCATGGACCGCATGAGCCGCATGAGCCGCATGGACCGCATGGACCGCATGAGCCGCATGAGCCGCATGGACCGCATGGACCGCATGGCCGCATGAGCCGCATGAGGCCGCATATGAGCCGCATGCCGCATAAGACCGCATGGCCGCATATGAGCCGCATAAAGACCGCATGACTGCTGACGTGCTAAGTGCGCCAACAAAATGCCACATTACGCCTCATGAGCCCATGAGCCCGAGTCCGAGTCCGAGTCGCTAAGCCCCTTTGGGGCTTAGCTCCAAGTGGAATTAATCCAAGAGAATGACAAAAGCATTAATGCTTAATCCTTGGAGCCTTATTCTTACCTCCTAGTAAAATCACCCACATGGTTCCCTCCTTAGGGTCACCACCCCATGTGCATCTCTCAACAACACACCCAAGTATATATGTTGAGATAACTCATGGTGCTTTTCCAATGTGGGACTAAAATTTTACAAGGCATGTTGAGAGCAAGCTCTCTCCATGTAAATAAAGCACCAATAATCCCCCACATATCACAACATATATATGTGTCCAGGGTTGAGCGTTCCCCACAGTAACTGTCCATTTTGCATTAGGATAGATGTCGCTGACGACTTGAATCTTCCCACATGGGTTAAATAACAATGTGATACAAGAATGGACTACGTCTTGAATTCTGCACCACAATTATAATTCTTCCCACTCACAAAGTATAGTTACGTGTGCTTCTGGCTGCACATTAAAGGCCCTGTGCCAGCCTGATTTCAGTGTATAATTTTGGGCGTCTACAAGTTTACCCTCAAGAGACGGCCTGATATCTCTTTCCATACACTATAGGTGAGTTCTTTATTAAAGAGATATGGCATGAAGCCTTGTGCTTCCTTGCGGTGCTACGCCGCTATGACATGGCCTGAAGCCGAGGCATTATCCCTACCTGGAAACCTCATCGTAGTGTCATACTACTGTAGCATGAGGTCACAAGCCTCTTTGTAGTGCCAAACTACCCAGCATGAAGCCTGAGGCTTCCTTGCGGTGTTACGCCGCAACGACATGGCTTGCAATGCCGAGGCTTTACCCCTACCTGGGTACCTCATCATGGTGTCGTGCCACTGTAACATGGGGCCATCCTCCCCTTTGTAGTGCTGTCTACAACTCTTTAATTACGTCATACAGCATTAGGCTACCTGCCTATTTGCGGTGCTACGCCGTTGTGACTTGGCTTGCAAAGCCGAGGCATTACCCCTACCTGAGAACCTCATGGTGGAGTCACCCCACTGTAGCATGGAGTTTCACTCCTTGTAGTACTGCTCTACCGTGCTTCCTGTAAAGCACACCAGACATTCACTCTGCCTGAGAATTTATTAAGGCGTTTAAGCCAACCTTCCACAGGATCAGTTTTTCCGCAGAAAAAATACATAGTAGACAACAGTGGTTATGGGTCCGTATCCCTTCCATGTTCCATAGAACAAGTACCCACCGTTACCTGATAGTTTCCCAGTCAGTGATCCTCCTTTGAACCAAAAGTTAGATGCCTAGTAGATTTCTCTTTGAACTAATAGCATAAAACTTTATGGTAGGATTGCAAAGACACACTATCAGAATGCCTTCAAGCCCATTTTACAAGCTGTGTCATCGACCAACTGGCGCTTGAGGCCCTTTGTGAACGGATCTGCCAGGTTCTCCTGACTCCGAACATCAACCACTGCAATTATACCTCTTTTGATAAGATCGTGTACTGCCCTGTGCTTCAACCGCACAGTCCTCTTCTTCCCGTTAAAGAGGTCATTTGATGCCACCGCCGCAGTCGCCTGGTTGTCACAGTATATCGGTATTGCCGGTATCTGAGCCCCAACCACTGGAAGATCATACATGAGCTCCCGAAGCCACTCTGCTTCATCTGCTGCAGTTTCAAGTGCATAGAATTCAGATTCCATGGAGGAACGAGAGAGTATAGTCTGCTTCTTCGACTTCCACGATATAGCAGCTCCACCCAAGGAAAAGACATATCCACCTGTGGATCTCTCGCTTTCTACCTCTGAACACCAGCTAGCATCACTGAAGCCTTCTACTACTGTCGGATACCCGTTGTAGTGCAGTGCATATGTCTGAGTTTTCTTGAGATATCTCATCACCCGCTTCACAGCTTTCCAGTGCTCAACCCCTGGGTTGCTTGTGAACCGACTCAGCATTCCCACAACGAAAGCTATGTCAAGCCTTGTGGCAGTGGTTGCGTACATCAAACTTCCGATAACGCTAGAATACTCCAGCTGCCTGACGCTTTCCCTTGAATTTGGCTTCAGCTTCTGATCACACCTGTATGGCGTATCGATCCCTGGAAGATCCTTATACCCATAGCGTGTGAGCATCTTCTCAATGTAGTGAGATTGTGACAGCGCTACTCCAGTGTCTGTCCGGATGATCTTTATGCCCAAGATGACATCTGCATCCCCCAAGTCCTTCATACTGAACTTGGTTGAGAGGAACTTCTTTGTCTCTGTGACACAGCCTATATCCGTACCTAGGATTAGCATGTCGTCCACGTACAGACAAACGATGACTCCTCTTCCATCAGCGAACTTTGTGTAAACACATTTGTCTGTCTCGCTGACTCTGTAGCCGTTTGAGCTAATAACTTTGTCAAACTTCTCATGCCACATCTTGGGAGCTTGCTTCAAACCATACAATGATTTCACCAACTTGCAGACTTTGTCTTCAAGACCTTTGACGACAAATCCATCTGGCTGTTGCATGTAAATCTCTTCGGTCAGCTCCCCATTCAGGAATGCTGTCTTTACATCCATCTGATGTATCACCAACTTATGTATAGCTGTAAGAGCGATTAACATCCTGATGGTGGTCATCCGGGCTACTGGAGCGTATGTGTCAAAGTAGTCTATCCCCTGTTTCTGAGAAAATCCCTTGGCTACCAGCCTGGCCTTGAACTTGTCAATAGTTCCATCTGCCTTCATCTTCTTCTTGAAGATCCATTTACATTCGATGGGCTTTTCTCCTTCAGGTAGATCTACCAACACCCATGTGTTATTGGAGGTGATAGAGTCAAACTCGTCATTCACTGCCTCCTTCCAGAAGATAGTATCTCTGGTCTTCATCGCCTCATCATAGGTAAGCGGATCTGCTTCCACATGATAGGTGACAAAGTCATCTCCGAAGTCTTTCGGTCTCCTTGCTCGCTTAGTTGACGGCTCTGCGAGTTCAGGTACAAGAGTTGTTTCATCAACAACAGCTTCTTCTTAGACTACTGGCTCATATGAGATTTCAGTCTCATTTGCGCCTACATCATTTTCCGGAATGTCCGAAAGAATAATGTTTTTGTCTTTTGCAAACTTGTCTTCAAAGTATTCAGCATCACGAGATTCGATGATATGATTTGACTCAATATCAAGAAATCTCCGAGCATCACTCTTCTCGGCATACCCCAAGAAGATCGCCTTCGTAGTCCTTGTCCCCAGCTTCTGAATCTTCAGATCTGGAAGCTTCACATACGCCAGACACCCCCACACTCGAATGACATTCAAGTTGGGTCTGACTTTGAACCAGAGTTCATGAGGAGTTACGTCCGAAGTTGCATATGGCACTCTATTCAGAATGAAAGTGGCCGTTAATGCAGCTTCTCCCCAGTAGCATTTTGGAAGACCTGCAGTGAGCAGCATGGAATTCATCATTTCTGTTAATGTCCGGTTCTTCCTCTCTGCTACTCCGTTGGATTGAGGAGAATATGGAGCAGTAGTCTCGCATATGATTCCATGTTCTTTGCAGAACGATGCGAATTCATGAGACCTGTACTCCCCACCTCGATCACTTCTCAGCCTCTTGAGTTGTTGTCCAGTCTGCCGTTCAGCCTCGGCCCTGAACTCTCTGAACTTCTCGAAAGCTTTGTCTTTGGACTTGAGCAAGTAGACGAACGCGTATTTTGAGAAGTCGTCGATGAAGGTTATGAAATACTTCATCCCGGCCTTCGTGGAGAAATGTTTGAAGTCACAGATATCGGAGTGCACCAACTCCAGAAGATCTGTGCTTCGATTGACCCGATGAAAGGGTTTCCTAGTGATCTTCGTCTGAGCACACACTTCACATTTCTCCACCTTACCCCCACATTTGGAGATAAGTCCTAGACTAGACATTTTGTTGATTCTTTTACAATGAACATGTCCTAGTCTATTATGCCACAACTCAAGAGAATAATCAGAAAATCAACTGCATTAATGTCTTCAAACTGGTTAACAAGCTGAATTTTAAACATGCCTTCGGTTTGATAAGCCTTCCCGAAGTATGTTCCTTTCTTGGACATCACCATCTGACCAGCATTGATGTCCATCCTCAAGCCTGCATTGCAGAGCAGGCTCCCAGAGATCAGGTTCTTGGCAATCGTCGGAACATGCTTCACACCTTGAAGTGTCAGAGTGTTCCCAGAAGTGAGTTTCTGTTCCACGGTCCCGATCCCCAGAACTTCAGCTTGGGCCTGGTTCGCCATGACAACCTTCTCAGATATCGGCTGGTACGTGACGAACCATTCCTTGCCTGAACAGACATGGCAAGTCGCACCAGTGTCTATCCACCAGTCAGAGTCAACCCCCACAGTTGTGACCTGTCCGATCATAGCAACAACGTTAGAAACCAATGAAACCTTATTAGGCTCACCTTTCTCTGATTGTTTAGGCTTAGATCTGCATTCACTCTTGTAGTGGCCTTTCTTGCCACAATTATAACAAGTCACGTGGGACTTAGTCTTCTGTTGCTTGAAAGAAGGACCCTTCACTTTTAGATTAGCGAAGTCCTTCTTCTTGGGATGAGAAGCCGCCTGCTTCCCCTTGGAATCTCTCGTCTGCACAAGATTGGCTTTAGCCAACTGTTTGGACAGAGTGTCCACCTTCTGTTGAGAACGCATCTCGTCCTCAATATGGATCTCTTGAAGTAGATCTCCCAAGCTAATGTCTAGCTTCTTTCTGTGCATTCCTGCATAGAAGGTACTCCATCCAGCAGGAAGTTTTGAGACGATCCCTCCGACGACAAACTTGTCGGGAAGGGACATCTCTTCGTCTTCCAGTTTCTGACGCAGCTTCAGAAATTCCTTCACCTGTGGCAGCATGGACTTTTCGTCCTCAAAGAGCAATTTGTGATATTTTTTAACCACAAACATTTTGCTCCTATTCTTGTCTTCTTCATACAGATTTTCCACAGACTCCCATATGTCTCTGGCAAGTTCCTTCTTCGAGTAGGATTCTGCCAGGGAGTCCTCCATAGCATTCAGGATGATAAGCCTGCAGATGCTATTTTCCTTTCTCCATTTGGCCTGGAGTTTGGTAGCCGCGTTGATGGCGGTAGTAGATCCAGTGTCTGGAACAGAGGGTTCTTCCTCCAACAGAACATGATCAACATCTTTCAGTTGAAGAGTTAGGTATACCTTTCTCTTCTAGACTTGATAGTGCTCTCCATCGAACTTTTCCAACTTGCAGAAGTCCGATTGGAGGAGCGAAGCATTAATGTTTTCCATCTATACGGATCTTGCTTTGAGATTGTTAGTCCCGGGGCTTGATCAAAGATGAAAAACAAATGCAATCGAGATCTGAGATGTCACACAAAACTTTGCAGTGATCAAACTCAAGATCTACGATGGTACAATAAATCAAATAGCCAAATTACAATCTGAAGGAGGGAAAAAGAGAAGAGAAGATCTCTCGTTCTTCCTTGCAAACGTGTTACAATTGGGACAGAACGAGTTACAATAAAATTAGAGAGAGATGAGAAGAAGAACAATGCTGGGGTGTCAAAACACCGTTGCTCAAAGCAAGATTCGCCCCACACGATCTGCTTCCAGGAACCAGCAAGTTGAAGAACTTGTGGAACGCTCGAAGTCACCTCTGTTCAGACTCCTCGGATGGACTAGCAATGGCGGCAGCAACTCTCTCTCTCTCTTTCTCCTTTTCTAACTTATAATTTTCGTTGTAGTCACAAGGAGGCCAGAAGAGAGTATATATAGAGAGAGGGTGGAAACCCTAGCCGCCTCTTCAGTTATGGAAAGATTGAATCAAATCACAAAAAGATAGCAACGAATTAATTCTAATCCCACAAAGATAGGAACTGAATTAATTCAAATCCCACAAATATAGTAACGAAATTAATTCAAATCCCACAAAGATAGGATCTGAATTAATCGCATAGATTCACCCTTTCCATAACCGATTTGAAATCTGCACAGTCAGCGTAGCCCTCCATGCGGCAGCAGCAGCAGCAGCCTGGCCGCATGGACCGCTTGGGCCGCATGGACCGCATGTGCCACATGAGCCGCATGGACCGCATGGACCGCATGGACCGCATGGACCGCATGAGCCGTATGAGCCACATGGACGGCATGGACCGCATGGCCGCATGGCCGCATGAGCCGCATGAGGCCGCATATGAGCCGCATAAAGACCGCATGACTGCTGACGTGCTAAGTGCGCCAACAAAATGCCACATTACGCCTCATGAGCCCATGAGCCCGAGTCCGAGTCGCTAAGCCCCTTTGGGGCTTAGCTCCAAGTGGAATTAATCCAAGAGAATGACAAAAGCATTAATGCTTAATCCTTGGAGCCTTATTCTTACCTCCTAGTAAAATCACCCACATGGTTCCCTTCTTAGGGTCACCACCCCATGTGCATCTCTCAACAACACACCCAAGTATATATATGTTGAGATAACTCATGGTGCTTTTCCAATGTGGGACTAAAATTTTACAAGGCATGTTGAGAGCAAGCTCTCTCCATGTAAATAAAGCACCAACAAAATATTGTCAATCTAATAGTGGCTCTCAATTAAGATTCTTTTCCAGTAGACAAGCGCCATATTGAGGGATAACTCTTAGATCACAGTGAAAATAACTAGACTAGAACCATCTTTTGTACATGGTTGTCTTGGCAAAATCAAATTACCTACCCCAGCTCGAAAGGTTGTACCAAGAATATGGTCAACCTAGTAAGTCCTTGATTTACGGTGACTCCAAGGGGGAGCCCACCTTGATGGTAACAGGCTTAAATGACAATGAAGATGATGCATACAATGCACGATACAGATAGACTGCCAATTCAGAGTATAATGGACTTAAAATAAGGTCAATCAAACTGCTGATGCAAGATTGACAGCCAGCCATAATTAAATACTGTCAATCTAGTAAAGGATCTTAATTAAGATTGTTCCATGGACAAGCCATCTTGAGGGCATAATTCATAGATCTAGGTGACAATGAATGCTATGGAACCGTCTCTTGCACATGGTTGTTTTGGTTGAACATGATGCATATATCGGACCTATTGGATCTTTAGATCTCGATACCTTGGCACCTGTTGCAAAACGGAACTCCGTCTGGGTCGTTCCCTTGGTGGCAACAAACAGAGATAGGCCAATACATCAATAGGATGTTAAGAATCTTTCCTTCATGGGGAGCTCTCAGAAGAAGTGTAATATGACAGGACCTCCTGGTTTTGTAGCTCAAGGGGAGAAAATGTTTATCGCTTGAAGAAAGCAATTGTTGGGCTCAAGAAGTCCCATTGACTAAGAAGGGGCGCACGGTTTGACAAATTTAACAAAGCCGTACTGGACATAGGATTCAAAAGAAGTGATGTCGGCCGAGAAAAATGTCAATTCTTCTTCGTCTTTATGTTGCCGACATCATCCTTACGGGGGATGATAGGGAGTCCATCATTGAGTTTAAGTCTACCAAGGTCTTTGATGTTATAGACCTAGGTACTATGAAGTCTTCGTTGGGAATAAAGGTAGCTCGTCCCATGCCTGGTATATTCATTTCCAAGAGAAAGTACACTATGGATCACTTAAGAAAGATCAGAAAGTTGGGAGCAAGGCCTATATCCAGGTCTATTGAGCCAAATCCTTCATGTAATAGGGTTGTATTCAGATGACGATGATCCGCTTGATGTTCCATTAAATGTATCTTGGTTGGACAACTATCTCACTATCACTCGTCCAAATCTAGCATATGTCGTCAGTGTGGTCAGCTAGTTCATACATGACCCTCGCACAAGGTTGTGAAAAGCACTAGAAGCTAGTCGGACGGGCACCCGCCGCCTAGCGCTTGTCCGCCTAGGCGTCTCCGTCTAGATCTAGGCGGTTCAAAAGTATAAAAAATATTCAAAAATTTTACTGAAAATTGCATAAAAAGTCCATAAAACCTGAAAACATGCATACTCGGGTGTCGAGAGGTCTAGGCGGGCACCTAGGCTGGCATCGGGCAGGCACCAGGTGCCTAGTGCCTAGGCGCCGCCTAGACCGCCTTTTAGAACAGAGCCCTCGCACCTCGCATCTTGATGTCGTGTATAGGATTCTTGAGATGAGATACCTCAAGACTTTTCCAACGCAAGGGATTCTCTACTCTCGGAATAGGCACCTTCACTGATCCACCTATTCTGATCCTATTACGAGAAAGGGCCTATTGAGTAAAGGTTGGTTCACAAAACAGAGAAGAATTTCGGTCAAGAGAACATCTTTGAATTCAATTGAATCAATTGGCCAGAGGATCGTGTTGCTTTGATACCATCCCGCTGGGATCGTTCGTCCTCACTAAGGCATGATGTCATGCAAACCTAAGGTGCACTTGCATAAGGCCAAGACCTGTACAATGACAAAATAGACAAGATAGACAATACGCAGCAGAACATATTGCAGATATTGAAGCAGCAGCGGACAGTTTAGCAGAATATATTGAACACAATGGTAACGTGGAACAAATTCTCTTTATTGATCCGGAGTACTTTGGTATATGTAGCTGGCCTGGTCCGTCCCTACTTGCCAGTATTCTGGTTCTGGGGTGTGACAGGAGGTGCTGATTCCAGAAAAAAAAATTTTGAAGAGAGAAGAAGCAAAAGGAGAGAGAGAGAGAGAGAGAGAGAGAGAGAGAGAGAGAGAGGGGTTGTTGTTGGGAAAATATTTTTGGAAAGCTTCTTTTCATTTATCTCTAAAATGTGACTTAAAACTTCATTTTTTTCAAAAAAAAAATTGGGAAAGCAAAAAAAGGAGAGTAGTCAGCCAAACGCTATTTGCCTTGGTTTTGATGTTTAAACTCAAAACTTTGCAAAAAAAGCATAACCAAACGCAGAAAGTTACAAACTCCGAATTCTAATAGGAAAACAATCTAAATTGAAAGAAAGCTACATTATGAAACATAAAAGAATATCAACCTAAGATGGATGTACATAATTTTTTTTCTTCAGTTAAAAAATAGTTTAATTATTTGAAATAAGATTTGTTACATATATATTTATGTTTTAATTAAAAAATTATTGTATATTTATTGTATATTTTAAATATAATTTGTTGCCGATATACGTGAAAAAAGAGACATTTTTTGGTTATGGGAAAGAAAACAGAAAAAATTAATTTTAGAATTATTATTTTTGGTAATTTTCTATTAGTTAATAGAGGATTTACAAACGACTTGGACAACTCAATTTTGAGTCATTTCTTAGCTGCATTATATTAGTAGATATTTTGTCTCGCAAGTTATGGTATAGATGTTATATCTAGGAACAGTGCTCTCCCGATATGGCAATCCAAAAAGATAAAATAAATAAAAATTATAGTAAGAATACAATTTGGATATTAAAGGTTAGTAGTCTAATCATTAATATTGTTATTTCTATGCACTTGATAGATACATAAACCACATATTTTGCCAAAATTTTAATAACACCTATACCAGTTTCTTTTCTGTTCTTTTTCCTTCACAAAATCAGGGCCGATCTGAAATAAAGCCCAACCCGTCTGGTGGGACCCATTTGTTGGCCTAATATAATGTTCATCCATGTTTTCTATCATTATTTGCAAGAAGTGCTGGGCTTGGTTGGGCCGGGCCGGGCCGGGTTAGTACCTTCGGCCGAAAATATTTTGTGGATTCCTTTTTACAGAAGTTTCGAGCCAAACCAAGACCTCTCCTCCAACTAGTGTGCCACCCCTGGTGGGCTAGGAATGGTTTTGAATATTAGTTGAAAAATAAGGAATATTGTTTGATTGGCCATTGTACTTCCATCCATTTTGAAGGTTTTTCAGTCTACTATTTATTAAATGTTTAAAAAAAATGTCTAATAATTTTTTGAGACAATGGTTTTAATCGGTTCAAAATCATTCCAAAATCAGTGTAGCAAATCTGTATATTTTGAGAATTTATATTATTTTCTTTCATTTATATCCTCCTCAAAAAAATATATAATTATAACTACTATCTAAAATGGTCTAATACGTTATTTATTATTTTTCATCTTTGTTTTTCTCATATTTATTTTGTTCGTTTGCAATACTCCTTCCGCCAACCGTTTATATTACTTTCTATAATTAGTGATCCATATATATTGTCACGCCCGGTCCCGTAAGACCGATCGTCCTCGCTAAGGCGTGATGCTGCGTGAGCCTAGGTTGCGCTCACGCAAGGCAGATTTCATAACGGTTGATTACAGGCTAGGCGACGGGGTCGTCGCACCGAAGTCCCAAACAAAAACATTGATTAATACCAGCGAAAACTTGAATACAAAACACAAGTCATGCAAAATGCTCTTTACTGATATTGAAACAAAGATTACATAGGTGGGTACGAGGCCAAGATTACAATCCCTCAGTCTCACTCTTCTCTCAAGTTACAAGTCACTCTGCTCTCTCTCCCATTTCTCAATACAAAGCTTGACGAGCCAGCGGATACTTCAGATAGGCGATGTCCATACATTATGTCCTATATAAGTCCAGACTCTATGCGACTGCATGTCTCGAAACACCAAGGAACTCCGTGCCCCAGCACATCCAAGCGAGCTCCACGCCAACGAGTTTCTACCTGTTCCTGCATATGAAAATTGTGTGGGTGTCAGTACTCAACTGTACTGGTGGAGTGAGCTCCTCGCCCACTCATACAAAGCCAACACGTTCATTTTACTTCGTGCAACGTAGACCCTTTATGATTGTCTTTCTATTCTTGACTTAGGATCGATTTTAGGACATAGACTCTCGACCTATTTGGTGTCTCTAGCCCATCACCGTGCTATCATACCGATAAACTTCCTTATCCTTGCCTTTAGACCATCCTCGTGCTTGCAACGTTAACTTATCAAGTTGTGCTTGCCTTTCGGTCCATACTCTGAGACGCAACTATAAGATAGTACCCAATTTTCATGTGACCGTGCTACAAGTCTTATGTGCTAACATTGTGGTCGCATAATAAACTCTATTCGTGTGTCTAAATTGAGGTCGTGCCTCGCATCTCAGTGTGACTTAACCATATTGCCGCCTCACGGCCTTTGTTGCTTTGATCATCAACTGACTCAATCAAAATTTGCGAATTAAGTGTCACTTAACCAACTTTGCCTTACGATACTTCTTGACTTAGACTCGAAAACGACTCAAATCCAACTTATGCAACTCTAGCCAACAACTTAATACTCGACGCCACATCTCATGCCGAAACACGGTGTCTTCATTGCAGCCAAATTTTAGGCCCAAATATTGTGTTCCAAATCGTGCACACATTCAACTCAACTCATTGATACCGTATACACCATACTCGACTCAATCCAAAGACATGCACGCGAATCGTCGCTATTGTCAACCCCTTGATCAAAATTTTCCTATTTATTAAAATTATTTTTTCTATTTATTACATTCCTTATTGTCTCATATACATATTTGTCATGCTTTATATTTTGTTTTATTTGAAATATAAACACAGGGACCAAAAGAGAAATACAGGAATGAATAGGGTCCATAATGCAAATAACCCCATTCAAATCTCTTTTCTTAACCGAACTTTCAAAACCTTCCTTTTCTGTTCAATCTCGACCTCTTCAAATCTTTGGGGAGATCAAATCAAATCTTTCGATTTCCCTTCAGGAGGTCAAACAAGAGTATAAATATGAGGGCTTGTAGCCGACCCCAAACCCCTCTTCAAACCCTAATCTCAAGTACTTCTCAGCCGAAGAGCCATCAGGAGACTTGGGAACAGTTGGATTTGTGCAGCCAACAACTAGCAGGTAATTTCTTTCCCTTCTAATTTCTGTCATTGATCCATAGTAAAAGTACAATCTGGGTATATGATCCAGGTTGGGAAAAGTATGGGAAACATGGAGTTGTACCAAAGTCCCCTGCTGCAGGACACCATGTTCTGTTCAACCCAAAGCTAAGAGTAGGCTACCACATAATTGCTAGGTCCTAGACTTGTACCAGTATACAAGTCTCCTGTTACACCCTCAACTGTGAATCTAGGATGTAACCTTTGTACCACGAGTACAGATACTGAGTATCCTAGTAACAGTGGATAACCAGATGGGGGAAAACCTGATATTCGAATGAACATTCAAATAAGGGTATGCGATAACATTGCCTATTGGGCTATGACTAAGCTTGCCATGCCTAGCTATAAGTAACCTTTGGGCAGGCCTGTACCTGCTAAGGAATGGCCAGGTGCCTCATGTGAGCTTTTGAGTACTGTTACATCATAGGGATCTGATGGTAGAGATTTTCAAATGTCCTGAGACCCTTAGGTGTTAGACCCCTGCACACAGGAGAAGCCTTGACAACATCTGATAGATAGGTACTCAGGTTTGGGAAGACAAACCAGGGTGTATCCAAGATACCCATTGAGTATCCAGATACCTATTGAGTATTGACATGATGATGTTGTAGTATTAGCATGGTCAAATAGGAGGACTTAGGATAGGTTTCATGTCAGCAAGTAAGGCATGGGTATACCTAGAAGGGTTACATCAGCAGTTATAGCCTACCAACAGGGTCAGGAAGGAGGAAAGTCTTCTGGGTGTCCTGATCTACTCTTAGGATGCAAATCATAGAGGCCTGGTGTTAAGCTTGTGGGCATTAGTATTAGCATACCTGAATTCGAGAGAGAGAAGGTTAGATGAGGTATAGGACATCACTGATACAACATGTTGTGCAAGACTTAGCACCAGTTTACTCATTGACACTTATTGCATATTAGGGACCATATAAGTCCAGGTGGGATATTTGGCCTCATCTAGAGCAATAGAGATAGTTGACATCCAGGTTTGCAATTGTAGAGTGTGGGAATACAGGATACCTGATATTAGGAAGTATCCAATTTCTCAGGCAAGGTAGAGTGTTTAGCAGCAGGAAATACCCTGACCTACTGACCTAACTCCTAGGGGCAGGTCAAGACCTGTTGTATCAGACACTAGGACAGTTGTGTGTTGATGGCAGTGTGAGCTTTCCTTTGGGTAATTGTTGATATTGTCTTTAGGTGATCAGCTGAATTGTAGGACTGTGACCAGGACATCTAGCCATATTGTAATTAATGGGGATAGGCATGGCAGGTCCTATGCCCTGCATATCACAGTAGAAATAAGAGAGTTCCATGTGTGTGTGCTTAGCTGAACACATTCGAGTTTCCTGGGATAAAGGGTGGTGTTCAGTAGAGTAATTGTCATCAAGACAGATTACATCTGTAGATGTGGCAGGAAACAACAAGATCATGTCTTGATACCTATAACTGTGTACTATGAGATACTTAGTTTAGGTACAGGTAAGCATCAGTTACCTGGTTAACAGGGAGCGACCTTTGGGGTGCCTGGGTTGTACCTAGCTTAGAGCCTAAACTCGGGTGCAGGACCCCCCCTGTGTATTGGTCCTAACAGTACACTTAAGGTAGAGCAATTGTTATGGGTATGGGTTTAACTGTACAAGTCATGAAGAGATGGGTGAAGGTTGATTACATTCAAATGATTCATTGACTTCAACCATTATCCAGGTTTAGCAGTATAGGTTCAACCATTTCCATATCTAATTTTAGTCCATACTTGGATGTTTTAAGTGAATGGGTTGTTAGGTAATTCATTCACTGGGTTATTATTTCCTTTTTTGGAATCAGTCATAGGACACAATAATTTGTAACAGTTCCATGGGATTTGTTGGTATCAGTTTTTATCAGTGTTTAGACTAACACAGGGCCTGTTTTAAAGTAGGTAATATCAGTTTTCCCCCTTCACATGAATACCCCAGGGTAGTTGTATTGTCCCAAGATTTCATCCAGGTAGTAGTTGTCACAAGGTATCAGTTAAACTTCCTTGAAGGAATGTGGGTCTCTTGATTAATACAATAAGAATAGGAATGTACATATGGGTGTATATGGGTAGACAGGAAGGAAGTGATGTATTCCACTAAAGATTAGGAGTACCCTAGAATACTAACAGGCTATAAAACCCAACTTCGTCTGGAAATATAACTAGAGACTAGTAGGTAATTATCATGGTTTACAATCGTCTTACTCACATTATAAATTCTTAAACAGGATACTTGGATATTGTTACGCATTGTAACCTATATCTGCAGCTAAGGACCACAGGCAAGTATACCTTGCCTCCCTCTACAGTTTTATTACATGTGTTTTATTTCAGTTTCCAGCTTTTGGATTATTTATGGACATGTGCTTTTTATGTTATTTTCTGTGGAGTTGTTTTTATTGTTTATAGCCGTGTTCATGTTTGGTCTTGGGGTTCCCACTTGGAGTTTCTCGTCAGTACCTTGCTTGAGTCGTGTCATAGAATGAGTACGTGTAATTGAACTGTTAAATCCTTGATATTGTTTTCTTGGCACCAGAGAGTCCACACTCGGGACGAGGGTATTTTTCTTGATCTGTTTACATCCGTGAGTCCACACTCGGGACGAGGATGTCGATTATTTGCACCAGAGAGTCCACACTCGGGATGAGGGTGTTTACATCAGAGAGTCCACACTCGGGACGAGGATGTAGTGCTTGCACTAGAGAGTCCACACTCGGGACGAGGGTGTCTTGCCGTGAGCTAACCAGAGAGTCCACACTCGGGACGAGGGTTAGTGCTTAGTTCAAACCAGAGAGTCCATACTCGGGACGAGGGTTTGGTTCTTCCATTGATCTCGTGATTATTGTCCATCCGGCAGTTCATTTATGCGTAGTTGTTCTAGTGTTCGTGTATTCATGTTCTTGTTCTTGTTCGTGTTCGTGTTCGTGTTCGTGTTCTTGTTCTTGGTCATTTGTCGTGTTCTTGTTATTCTTGTTTATTTTCTTGCGCATGATAAAACTGCTAGATAGGCATATATATTATGTATCTTGCTATGTCCTCTGAGGACCTGATGATCTCTTCAGGTTTAGCGATTGCATGGAGTTAGCTAGTGGTTCTGGATGACAGATGTGATGATACGCTTGCAGGATTCAGGTATCGTTATCGTGTTTATTATCCGCTCATACTTTTATACCTTATCATGGGATATCCTATTTTTTGATTCAGTTTTAGACTCTTGTTATTTTCTTTAGAGTCTTATCGAACATTTATGCTAGTGGGCTGCAGACCACGACCCATAGTGTTCATTCATTTTTATTGTTCTTATTGTGGATTGAGATATAGATTTGTTTGCCATGATTTGGCAGCTTACCCTAGTCGTGACAGCGTTTACGTATTTGAGTTGGGCTGGAGTCCGCTTGATGCGTAGCTGGCTTGCTCACGAGCTCGCGTCCGAAAAACGGGTACGGGTCGTGACAAGTTTTTTTGGTGGCCCATGCAGGTCAGAGCATATCGTATCGGTTACGTAACAGTACTGATACTAGCCTGCGACTATGACTAAACCTTAGAAATCTCAATCCACACTGCCTTGAGAATTCTCCTAGAAACTTCTCTACGTCCTTGAAATTTCATATTTGTTCTCGATTATTCTCCATTGCCCTCCCGTGCCCTTGATTCTCGTCCCTTCCTATTTTGGGGTGACGAATGATCATGCTGTCTAGAATTCATCAGGGTTCTCTCGACTCAGCCGCACAGGGGGGACAAGCCTATGCCATGATCACGGAGGGCACAACAACACCACAGGGAGCAGCTGGCAAGAATTTCCAGTAGAGATTGGCAGTATTAGACTTTGAATTGTTTTAGAAAATTTAAATTTCTCTTATAGCAGCTAGTTCTAGACTATTTCCTTCTAGTAGAACACGGCCTCTTAAATTTTGAGGACGAAATTTGTTTAAGGGGAGTAGAGTTGTCAACCCCTTGATCAAAATTTTCCTATTTATTAAAATTATTTTTTCTATTTATTACATTCCTTATTGTCTCATATACATATTTGTCATGCTTTATATTTTGTTTTATTTGAAATATAAACACAGGGACCAAAAGAGAAATACAGGAATGAATAGGGTCCATAATGCAAATAACCCCATTCAAATCTCTTTTCTTAATCGAACTTCCAAAACCTTCCTTTTCTGTTCAATCTCGACCTCTTCAAATCTTTGGGGAGATCAAATCAAATCTTTCGATTTCCCTTCAGGAGGTCGAACAAGAGTATAAATATGGGGGCTTGTAGTCGACCCCAAACCCCTCTTTAAACCCTAATCTCAAGTACTTCTCAGCCGAAGAGCCATCAGGAGACTTGGGAACAGTTGGATTTGCGCAGCCAACAACTAGCAGGTAATTTCTTTCCCTTCTAATTTCTGTCATTGATCCATAGTAAAAGTACAATCTAGGTATATGATCCAGGTTGGGAAAAGTATGGGAAACATGGAGTTGTACCAAAGTCCCCTGCTGCAGGACACCATGTTCTGTTCAACCCCAAGCTAAGAGTAGGCTACCACATAATTGCTAGGTCCTAGACTTGTACCAGTATACAAGTCTCCTGTTACACCCTCAACTGTGAATCTAGGATGTAACCTTTGTACCACGAGTACAGATACTGAGTATCCTAGTAACAGTGGATAACCAGATGGGGGAAAACCTGATATTCGAATGAACATTCAAATGAGGGTATGCGACAACATTGCCTATTGGGCTATGACTAAGCTTGCCATGCCTAGCTATAAGTAACCTTTGGGCAGGCCTGTACCTGCTAAGGAATGGCCAGGTGCCTCATGTGAGCTTTTGAGTACTGTTACATCATAGGGATCTGATGGTAGAGATTTTCAAATGTCCTGAGACCCTTAGGTGTTAGACCCCTGCACACAGGAGAAGCCTTGACAACATCTGATAGATAGGTACTCAGGTTTGGGAAGACAAACCAGGGTGTATCCAAGATACCCATTGAGTATCCAGATACCTATTGAGTATTGACATGATGATGTTGTAGTATTAGCATGGTCAAATAGGAGGACTTAGGATAGGTTTCATGTCAGCAAGTAAGGCATGGGTATACCTAGAAGGGTTACATCAGCAGTTATAGCCTACCAACAGGGTCAGAAAGGAGGAAAGTCTTCTGGGTGTCCTGATCCTACTCTTAGGATGCAAATCATAGAGGCCTGGTGTTAAACTTGTGGGCATTAGTTTTAGCATACCTGAATTCGAGAGAGAGAAGGTTAGATGAGGTATAGGACATCACTGATACAACATGTTGTGCAAGACTTAGCACCAGTTTACTCATTGACACTTATTGCATATTAGGGACCATGTAAGTCCAGGTGGGATATTTGGCCTAATCTAGAGCAATAGAGATAGTTGACATCCAGGTTTGCAATTATAGAGTGTGGGAATACAGGATACCTGATATTAGGAAGTATCCAATTTCTCAGGCAAGGTAGAGTGTTTAGCAGCAGGAAATACCCTGACCTACTGACCTAACTCCTAGGGGCAGGTCAAGACCTGTTGTATCAGACACTAGGACAGTTGTGTGTTGATGGCAGTGTGAGCTTTCCTTTGGGTAATTGTTGATATTGTCTTTAGGTGATCAGCTGAATTGTAGGACTGTGACCAGGACATCTAGCCACATTGTAATTAATGGGGATAGGCATGGCAGGTCCTATGCCCTGCATATCACAGTAGAAATAAGAGAGTTCCCTGTGTGTGTGCTTAGCTGAACACATTCGAGTTTCCTGGGATAAAGGGTGGTGTTCAGTAGAGTAATTGTCATCAAGACAGATTACATCTGTAGGTGTGGCATGAAACAACAAGATCATGTCTTGATACCTATAACTGTGTACTATGAGATACTTAGTTTAGGTACAGGTAAGCATCAGTTACCTGGTTAACAGGGAGCGACCTTTGGGGTGCCTGGGTTGTACCTAGCTTAGAGCCTAAACTCGGGTGCAGGACCCCCCTGTGTATTGGTCCTAACAGTACACTTAAGGTAGAGCAATTGTTATGGGTATGGGTTTAACTGTACAAGTCATGAAGAGATGGGTGAAGGTTGATTACATTCAAATGATTCATTGACTTCAACCATTATCCAGGTTTAGCAGTATAGGTTCAACCATTTCCATATCTAATTTCAGTCCATACTTGGATGTTTTAAGTGAATGGGTTGTTAGGTAATTCATTCACTGGGTTCTTAGTTCCCTTTTTGGAATCAGTCATAGGACACAATAATTTGTAACAGTTCTATGGGATTTGTTGGTATCAGTTTTTATCAGTGTTTAGACTAACACAGGGACTGTTTTAAAGTAGGTAATATCAGTTTTCCCCCTTCACATGAATACCCCAGGGTAGTTGTATTGTCCCAAGATTTCATCCAGGTAGTAGTTGTCACAAGGTATCAGTTAAACTTCCTTGAAGGAATGTGGGTCTCTTGATTAATACAATAAGAATAGGAATGTACATATGGGTGTATATGGGTAGACAAGAAGGAAGTGATGCATTCCACTAAAGATTAGGAGTACCCTAGAATACTAACAGGCTATAAAACCCAACTTAGTCTGGAAATAGAACTAGAGACTAGTAGGTAATTATCATGGTTTACAATCGTCTTACTCACATTATAAATTCTTAAACAGGATACTTGGATACTATTACGCATTGTAACCTATATCTGCAGCTAAGGACCACAGGCAAGTATACCTTGCCTCCCTCTACAGTTTTATTACATGTGTTTTATTTCAGTTTCCAGCTTTTGGATTATTTATGGACATGTGCTTTTCGTGTTATTTTCTGTGGAGTTGTTTTTATTGTTCATAGCCGTGTTCATGTTTGGTCTTGGGGTTTCCACTTGGAGTTTCTCGTCAGTACCTTGCTTGAGTCGTGTCATAGAATGAGTACGTGTAATTGAACTGCTAAATCCTTGATATTGTTTCCTTGGCACCAGAGAGTCCACACTCGGAACGAGGGTATTTTTCTTGATCTGTTTACATCCGTGAGTCTACACTCGGGACGAGGATGTCGATTATTTGCACCAGAGAGTCCACACTCGGGACGAGGGTGTTTACATCAGAGAGTCCACACTCGGGACGAGGATGTAGTACTTGCACCAGAGAGTCCACACTCGGGACGAGGGTGTCTTGCCGTGAGCTAACCAGAGAGTCCACACTCGGGACGAGGGTTAGTGCTTAGTTCAAACCAGAGAGTCCACACTTGGGACGAGGGTTTGGTTCTTCCATTGATCTCGTGATTATCGTCCATCCGGCAGTTCATTTATGCGTAGTTGTTCTAGTGTTCGTGTATTCGTGTTCTTGTTCTTGTTCGTGTTCGTGTTTGTGTTTGTGTTCTTGTTCTTGGTCATTTGTCGTGTTCTTGTTCTTCTTGTTTATTTTCTTGTGCATGATAAAACTGCTAGATAGGCATGTATATTACGTATCTTGCTATGTCCTCTGAGGACCTGATGATCTCTTCAGGTTTAGCGATTGCATGGAGTTAGCTAGTGGTTCTGGATGACAGATGTGATGATACGCTTGCGGGATTCAGATATCGTTATCGTGTTTATTATTCGCTCGTACTTTTATACCTTATCATGAGATATCCTGTTTCTTGATTCAGTTTTAGACTCTTGTTATTTCCTTTAGAGTCTTATCGAACATTTATGCTAGTGGGCTGCAGACCACGACCCATAGTGTTCATTTATTTTTATTGTTCTTATTGTGGATTGAGATATAGATTTGTTTGCCATGATTTGGCAGCTTACCCTAGCCATGACAGCGTTTACGTATTCGAGTCGGGCTGGAGTCCGCTTGATGCGTAGCTGGCTTGCTCACGAGCTCGCGTCCGAAAAGCGGGTGCGGGTCGTGACAGCTATATGCCGACTCATCTATATGAAATAGTTACTAGCACAACAAGCTATTTCGGACACATTAACTTTGTTTTTTGGGGCCCTTCTTTGTTATTCGGGGCCCTTTCAACGCAAGTAGCGAGTTCCGTTAAAAGTCTCCGAATAACTTGAGCGGTACTCCCAGCTCGGCTAAAACCCGTGTTCCCCCAGGCCGAAACGGTCCCGTGGCCCCGGATTGCCGCTCGAGGAAACTTTTCCTTGTTGACAAGTTGTCTATGACCATGCAAGACTCGACTCGAACTACTGTCTTACACAGTCATGCTTCTTCTAGTGTTACCATCTTTTCAGAACCATGTTCCAGACTTCCATTATTTGAGACCGCCTCGACGACCCATGGTCGCGAGTATTCTTCCATGTTGCCCTCTCATTTTACTCAACTCAGGAACGACTATTGGATAGCTCATTTTCTAAACTCAACTTGAATCAACCGTGGCTCGTGCCTTAAAACACTAAGTTCGTGACATCGTGCCTTAAATCAACTTGTATTCTGTGGGACACTACCGCCCAAGACATACTTTATATGATGGGACTTGAGATCGTAGGACTATGTGGTTATGACAGCCGTATAAAACATTGGATACTGCTTAGAATGACTTCGGTAGCCTAACATAACTTTGCCTAACTTAATCGTGCAACAACTTGACGAGCAAAGGCTGCGTCAAGCCTTGCATCGTGGGAACGTGCCGTGCACGCGTTCGACTTTTGAACAACCAAGTTCTTTGGGTGCCTAGACTTATGCCACAAGCCGTGCGATGCAACTTAACCCGTTGGGTGAGCTAAGGCTATGCCAAGCCTTAGACGCTGGAACCGTGCATGCTTTATCAAGCATTTATGCAGACAACGCCTATGACTTAGGCTAATTCATAGCATTGTGGCGAAGACCAACTTTCCTTCTCCCAAACCACGGGACGAAGGACCGAGTGTCATTTTGAAAGACATCGTGCAACAGTTCTAAGCTGACCATGGGACCTTTTTCTATGTTTTAACTCAGTTTGACCTGACTTGGGATTATTCCCTTAGCTATGTGGATTCGTCTCTTTTATTATCACGCCTACTTGTGCATTTGAAAACTTTTATTTTATTAGTGCAAAGGCCAAGCTGAGGCAAGTTCACCGAAGCCACACACCTGAACGAGGAGTCGCCTCGACCGTGCGGGTCTTCGAGCAAGCCATTGCATGGCTAAGTCCAAACGCCGTTGGCGTTTTGATTCCTCCGATTGACTGAGCGAGACGGGGCACTACATATATTATGTAACTTTTTTTTTGATAGGAATATATATTATGTAACTTGACAATAGGCAATGACATAATATTATATTTTGGGAGGACTTCTGTTCATATGTGGGCATTATGTAATTTTATTTTAAAAGAAAAATTAGAATGATTCGCTAATGAATTATCAATATGGGTTGAGCGCGTTTAAAAAATTGTTACTTAAAACCATCCAAAAATCGACCCATAGTAACCGATACTTTTATTGTTGAACAAATTGTGTTAACTACCCATTTGTTTTACATTTATTATAGAATCACCCGTACTTTGAAACTAATTACTAATTTGACGATTTTCTATAGAAACTTATAACACTGACCACTTTTATATTTTATAAAATTTATAAAGAAAAATGATGGTCGGTGTAATTATTTTTGGATTAGGGGCAGTTCCTGAAAGATGATGGGGGGGGGGGGGGGGGGGGGGGGTTCACTTAATTCATTTTTTAATTGCCAAATAGACCCTTGCTCATTTTGTTGATTTACTCGTGACTCCTTTCTTAATATTTGGGGTTAATTAGAGTTTAGACTCTGGATTTTTATATCATTTTAGAGTTTACGTCCTCACATGCCCAATTGAAAAATTTAGATCATGGAGTTTTTTTTTTTGTTTATTCATTATATCCTCCCTAATCTATATATAAAAATTCTATTATCCAACATGAAGAAATGGCATAATAATAAAAAAATAAAAATTTGGGTCTAAAAACTCTTATTCTAAACTGGTAGGGTGTAAACACTAATTAGCCCTAATATTTGTGATGATGACTCCTCTCTTCTGGTGCAACACAACAGGAAGATGTACGAGGACGTGGACGAAACTTAGGTATGAATTTTCATCCCTCCCCTCTTTCTTTTCACACTTAAAATTCTCTTATGTGAAACGCCCAAATCATTCTTTCGATTAAACAAATTTCTGTGACCGTTTGTTTGTTTGGTTGGCTACTTGTTCCAACACTAATGTTCGAATGCCCCAAATTCGATCAAGATTCCTATTTACATATATATCAGTCAGTTGCATTCTCAAAATGGTTGAGAACTATGGTACCCCTACAATTACGAATAACCCTTTGTTTTTTGGTTAATAAATAGCTAGCCACTGAGTAGTAACATGACATATTAATATTAATGTAATATGATGGACGAGTAATCCCTCCGGTGAGCGCGGCAAGAACAGATCTGCTGTCATGCTGTCCCCAAATCCTATGTACCAAACAATTCCCTTATAAAAATGTGAATCCCACTTAATTTTTAAAAATAACACCCAAAATCAGTAGGACCCACATTTTTATAACAGAGGGTCATGTTTGGTACACAGGATTTGGGACAGTAGGTCTGCTCCGTTATAAGCTATTTTAGTATGTTAGCAACCTACCAACCAAGGTTTCTAGAAATGCCACATAGGCAGCAAACTGCGATCGGCACATTTCATAATCAATTCAACTACAGAAACTCGGTTAAGAACTCAAATAATAACTTGTAATATGCGTGTGACACGTGGATTCCACTAACATTGAAAGTGAACTAATTTTCCTCTTATAGAAACTCTTGAGCCGGTTGAGAAAATAAAGAGATCCGACCTTTCATGACCAAGTTTTAAAAATTAGGAACTCAAAGAGTTCCCATAGTATTTTTGTTTCATAATGCTAGCGGACCATAACATGGAATTTCATGCCCGGACATTCGAGCAAACGTTGATCTTTGTGTTAGCAGATGTGTGGACCCATGTAGTCTATGACTCTATGTCCACTCCCACATTGTATAGGTGGCATGCCCGGTTCAACACTGAACCCCAACAATACTTGCCGATACCGACATTTTGTGCTCTCTTTCTTCGTCAGTTCACCAAAGAAAAATAGAAGGAAAAAGAGACGTGTGCAAAAGTAAAAAATCAATGTTCACACAGTAACTAAGTCCTGTTTAAGACAGATATGTATTTGTGGTATTAATTTTCATTATTGACATAGTGTAACTATTACGATTTGTCAATGTATATTTATAAATTCACGACATTTATCCATCGTAAAACTATTCCATTAAAATAATAAAAAGCATTATGCTAGATATATCTTTTTAAATAAAATTTTATGATTATTTTTAGCTTTAGGAAAACAATAAATTCGAAACTCCTATCTGAAATCGCAGAAAGTGAAGATACCTTTGACATCGACGCCCATAGAAGGTTCCAGAACCAATAGCGCAAACTTTGTTCAAAATTGATAGATATAATTTACCAAATCATTGTATCAGTTATTCTGTCTTGTCGAGGATACAATTTTAAATAGAGATGTTTCTGGTTTAAAGGTTGGTTAATTAACAATATGAAACAAATCAGGTGCAATCTAATATGAACACAAAAGTAAACAATATTAATTTAGACAGAAAGCAAAGAAGGAATAGGCCTGGTGAGGCATGATTGCACTGCCTAAAGAAACTGTGCCACCCTTCTAGAAGTTTGTTCAGAGCTCGCTCTGCCTATGCCCAAGCTTGGTTCGGTATAATCAGTGTGTCTGTTCAACATAGCTTTGATTCCTAATTTAAATAGAAAGTTTCCTAATAAATAAGTCTGAAGAATGTAGAACAAATTCTCAAAATCAGAAAGCTACTTCAATCCAGTAGTTATTTTCGGCACTAATGACTTCTACAAACTTCATCAAATACGTACGGTAGATCCTTGCAACCACTTGACTCGATGTCTTCTTCGTCGGCAACCTAAAGCCTCCTTCACATTGTGTTTTTGAATGGTCCGACTCTACCGACGTGCGTTTGGTTCCTCTGGTGAGAACTAGTGACCCACAAACAGTTTTCTTAAAGGTTTTTTTTGTTGTTTATTATTTTCTTTTTTGTTATTACCTTTTATTTTGTGACCTAAAAGAAAGCAAGGGAAGTAAAAGAGAAAACGGCACGAACAAAAGGAAAAAATGATTTCATGTCCAACTTGAGGGGGACTATTAGCCAAATATTCTGGTATCAAATATTTTTCTAATTTAAAAAATAATTCTTATTAGTTTTTGGTTTTGTGAAAAAAGGAACTTCGAGACTCCAACCCAGAATTGAAATCGATACTTGGAAGAAGAGTTCCAAAGCCGATTTTGAGAACCTGTCACGTCCTAAATGCGCATGACCGAAAGTCGCCAATAGACGTGATATCGTACATGCCTAAATTGTACTTGTACAAGGCAAGAACCAAACACGTGTTGGAGTCCAGTCTGGATTTGGTAACAACATATTTGTGGAATCTAAATATAGTTAAATGTTTGATTTGATTAGATTTGGATGTCCATAATTGATGTTGTGCTATTTAGATATAATAGAATTCTTATTTTAGAAAATCCTATTATGATCTAAAATATGATATTGATGGGCTATTTTAGGTGTAATAGAATTCTTATTTGAGGGCTTCCTATTTAAGAAATCATATTATGACCTAAAATATGATTTTTTTTCATCCTATATATATGGGTGAGGGTGGAGGCACAAAGCATAGCACAAAAGTGGAGATTCGAGGTGCTCGTCCACAAGGAAATCTAAGAGAAAGTTCGTACTTTGCTCTTAGGACTTCGCCATCCCAGACAGAAGGAAGAAGAAGATCTAATCAAGGAGTCGTCGACTTTGGTTAGGGAGATTGCTACGGGTTAGTGAGTGATCTCAATTGTAATCTTCTATTTTTCTTCTTGAGAGTAGTGAGGGGGTTGAACCTATTAGGGCAAATGGTTCAACGTGAGTTTTGTCAATCTTGTAATTTTATCTGAGTTATTAAATGTTGAAATTTGTCCAGGTAACGTACATCACTGTCATATACTTGTCTTCATCTTGTGCTTAGTGTCCGTGAGACGGAGGTTGGTTTTGATCAGGTGGGTTGGCAAATGCTTCCGCACGCACCAAACAATTGGTATCAGAGCGAAGGTTCGGTTCGTTCTGGTCTGATATCCAAAAATTGATATCAGAGCTTTGGAGGTTCTGGCAACCATGTCTACGGAGCAGATGAACACTCGTATGATCACCCTCACAGGAGAAAATTGGACGATTTGGAAGCCAAGGATGGAGGATCTACTCTGATGCAAGGATTTGCATGATCCATTGGAGGACGACAGCGCAAAGCCATCGGACAAAGCTGTTAAAGACTGAAAACGACTGGATCGGAAGGCCATTGGATTTACCCGCCAATGGCTGGACGATTCGGTGTTTCACCACGTGTCCATGGAGAGTTCGACAAAAGCATTATGGGAGAAGCTACATTCGCTGTACGAAAGAAAGACGGCTGGCAACATGACGTTTTTTATTCGCCAACTCGAAGTACACGGAGGGTGCCTCGGTGGCACAACATCTGAACGAGGTTCAGGGTATCATCAATCAGCTGTCTGCGATGAAGATGGTGGTTGATGATGAGCTTCAGGCCCTATTACTCTTGAGTTCTCTACTGGAAAGTTGGTAGACGTTGGTGGTGTCAGTGAGCAACTCTGTGCCTGATGGAGTTGTCATGATGGAGGCAGTCAAAAGTAGTTTGTTGAATGAGGAGGTCCGGCGCAAGCAAGTGGAATCATCGCAGGTGTCCGCTTTGGTGGTTTCCTACGGAAAGGGAAGACCCAAGTCACAGGCGAAGACAAGAGAGAGTTCTCGGGATCTTGCGGTTGTGAACCGCAAGGAGGACTGCTATTACTGTGGCGAAATAGGTCATATCAAGAGGAACTGCCTGAAGCTCAAAGCTGAGAAGGCCAAAAGGCAAGGACGATCAGGAGGATCTCACGGCGTTTGGAGATATCATCATTGCAGCGACCGACGCAGAGGAACCTTGTGGCATGTGGCATGATGACGACTGGATCATGGACACGGGAGCATCGTATTACGCCACTCCACATAGGAGGATTTTTACGTCATACTGCGGCGGCAGGTTTGGACGTGTGAAGATGGGCTACAAGGGGACGACTGCAGTTGTAGGCATTGGTGATGTGCACTTGACGACGGAGTTTGTTGAGAAGCTCGTCCTCAGGGGTGTGCGACATGTACCGATTTTGCGCTACAACTTGGTTTCGGTAGGGAGTTTAGCAGTTGATGGCTGTCGCAGTCTATTTAGGGACAAAAATTGGATGCTTGCGAAGGGTTCTGAACAGCTGGCTTGGGGAGATTTGTGTTGTGGCATGTACAGGCTCAAGTTGTTGAGCTGTACAGGCAGGTCACAGACACCGGATGAAGGCTCGAGGGGTGTTCGACATGAGGTGGATCGTCGAGAACTTGCTGAGGAGGGGCTTCTAGATCTCTGAGGGTTACGAAAGATTCGGTTCGTCGAGACAAAGCAACTGATGGTGATAAGTCAAAGATTGAGGGTGAGTCTGTCGGTCCCATGACAACTGGTCGATCTTTAGGTGGGGATTGCTCTACGGATTCAGTTTTGGCGACAGGTGGTTTGCTAAAGCTTCACGTAGCGATATCGGTTTCAGCAGTTCGAAGCTAGGGAGGAGATCAAGGTTTGCAGCAAACTCAATCTGAGGCAGAAGCATCATCATTCACACAGTTCAGGGGGAGCTGTGGGTCATCGACGGCATGCACAGTGCATGATGTTCTGCTCGAGGACGCATGTGTATGGGGAAGCTTTAAGTTCGGACACGAAGGTGGGCAGATTCAGGAATTCGAATATCGGGAGAACCGTACCGTCCGCTTGGTTGGGCCAGCCAAAGGTAAAGAAGCTCGTAGGAAAGTTAACACTTTTCGGTGGAAGACGGAAGTCGGGGACATGCAGCTGAGACTTACGGTGAGGCTGATCGTCAGGGACTTCGGTCTTGATCGTATCATTGATATCGGTAGTATCCTAGTGGTGCAGGAGGTGCTACGCATGGCAGCTAGCGTCGACGTGACGGTCGAGGAGCTGGAGACAAAGAAAGATGTAAAGCAGCTCGGAAGATCGGACATCAGTGTCATGAGGAACTCTGTCGCGCGACGACAGGCATGGAGTCATGTTGAGGACCTATATGGGGTTAATACCCTCTCATCAGACTGGAGGAGGAGATAGTTGGAGTCCAATCTGGATTTGGTAACAACATATTTGTGGAATCCAAATCTACTTAAATATTTGATTTGATTAGATTTGGATTTCCATAATTGGTGTTGTGCTATTTTAGATATAATAGGATTCTTATTTTAGGAAATCTTATTATGATCTAAAATAGGATATTGATGGGCTATTTTAGGTGTAATAGGATTTTTATTTGAGGGCTTCCTATTTAATAAATCATATTATGGTCTAAAATATGATTTTCTCATCCTATATATATGGGGTGAGGGTGGAGGCACAAAGCGCAGCACAAAAGTGGAGATTCGGGGTACTCGTCCATAAGAAAATCTAAGAGAAAGTCCCTACTTTGCTCTTAGAACTTTGCCATCCAAGACAGAAGGAAGAAGATCTAATCAAGGAGTCATCAACTTTGGTTAGGAAGATTGCTACGGGTTGGTGAATGATCTCAATTGTAATCTTCTGTTTTTTTTTCTTGAGAGTCGTGAGGGGGTTGAACCTATTAGGGTAAAGGGTTCAACGTGGGTTTTGTCAATCTTGTAATTTCATCTGAGTTATTAAAGGTTGAGATTTGTCCATATGACATATGTCACCACCATATACTTGTCTTCATCTTGTGCTTGGTGTCCATTAGACAATGGTTGGTTTTGATCAGGTGGGTTGGCAAACGCTTCCGCACGCGCCCAACAACATGCTTGATAAAACAGTATAAAAAACAAAGTCATTGTAGTGTAAATAAGCATAAAAGTTGATAGGCACAAGATATATGAAAAACAATATCTATTGAAAATTGAAAGCAAAATTACAATGTCTCTAGGCCAAAAGAATAAATGATTACAAGTATTGGATCACATTACAATGAAAGATGCCACAAGACAACTCATTAAACTAATACAATCAACACTGCTCCATACCTTATGTTCTTTATAAACAAAAGAAATTATCTCCAGTCGAACAACTTCAAGTGCCAACCAAGCTCCAATGGCTTAGCACGTTCAAGTGGCTCTCGCACCCGTGAAGTTGGGGTTAAGAACATTGGAAAATGCACGGGTGAGTGGTCTTAATCCAACTCAACTAAAACCAACACGGTTGATTATGCGAGAGTAGGTCTTTATAATATTGCCTTAGGATCAATTAACAATTCATGAGCATATATATATAGGAAATATAAACACGCCGCTTGGCACAATACTTACCATTCTTTTTTGTCATCTCAATGATATAATATATAAATGTGCCCCTGTATAAGACATTCATTAACCTTCATAAAATAAATAAATGTGTCAAGCGTCCGTCTTTGCATCAAATTACTAGGCCTGCAAGCAGATAATATTAGCATGCAACCTAACTATATGAAGGTAATTGGTACCACAAGCCATCTTGGACTATTTTTCTGGTAAGATGATGATCCTTCACATGTAGGTGACGAGCCTTACTGAAGATCCCGAAATACCCATACTGGGCCCTTCCATTACGAGTAGCTCGCTCCACTGAAGGTTCCACAATATCTCGTGGGTGAAGCATGTTTCACGTAATTTTTCCTAAGCCGAATCAATTCTGGTGTCCCGATAACCGTTCGAGGAGAGCCAAATCTTGTACATAAGTTGTCCATAGCCATGCAATATGCGTGAACAATTTAACTATAAAACATATGCATGGTAAAAAACAAGAATACAACAATGTAAATCTCTACACAGTGTTACTCCGATTAGCGACCCATCGGTCCCAAATCATTCCAAAGTCCAAGCACATTTGACCGTTCTGTGGCACCAAACCATACTAATACCATTCCATGACACCAAGCCGCATTCATACTATTCTGTTTCTCTGCACAACAATACAATATGCAACCAGATAACACAACAACAATACTATATTCCATGTCTATAACAACAGTAAAATAATCCATGTGATATGCATCTATACAACAAATTAACAACAATAAACATTGCTCTCCTTTATCTTGGTTTTTTTTATTAGTATTAACAAACTCATGGAACATAACAATAAAGACATGCAAAGATCAATTTTATAAATTGAGAAAGTAAATGAGAGAAAGTTCAAAACTACATACTATGATGAATAGCCTATCTACCTCGACCGAGCAGATACCGGACAATTCCTCAGACAAACAATTTGATGTGATGCATGCTTTTCTTAATTGGTATAATTATACAAACGGGCCATGCTCCATAAACTATCTATCTGACCAAATTAAGCAAGTCTGCATCACCGCTCAAATCTCACGATTTCTCGCATATTACAAATGCAACTAGCCTATTCAAACCAAGAAGCCAATACAATGACTATGCTCGAAGCAAGACATTACACCGATTACATAGATCTTTGAATGATTCCTCTGTATGAATTCAAGTTTAACCGAGCTCTCCAAACCAACAAGCCATCTCAATTCGCTGCATAGAGCAGGACCTTACATAATATACCACTCAGAAAATTTTTTGTCCTCGAAACTTAAAAGAACATACTCCTCTCTCCGCATCAATTGACCAATGAAGAAACTCCTTACTCAATCTTTAATTCAAATCCCATATGCTGATTCTACGACTGAATGACCAAGGAAACACGTATATCAAATCCCAAAACAATCAGGAAACACCTACCATTTTTGATAAACACTTAAGAAATTTCTTCTGCATACAACAAACGCTTCTGCAGTAACTCTCTCCTCATATGCCTATGCATATTCTTCCAATCCATAGCTACACCAAAATACTCAACCAGATGAACTCAATAAACTCTACGAAGCATCTTCCTTCTTGTCCAATTCTAAATACGTCTTGCATACTTCAAAGATCACTCAAGCACAACTTTTCATTATTCCCAATGAATGCAAGCTTACTCACGCCTTACCCAAATCCATTGAACAATTTATACCACTAATTTCTTTCCAACTATTTTCAAAACTTCACCGACAACTTCTGCCTCCATCAACAACGTGTCTCACACAAAACTGCACTTCTCAACTCACTATGCTAGATATTACTAGCAAACCTAAGTTGCAGACACCAGCACCAAAGAATCAAAATTAGACTTAGGCAAACTATCCAAGCACTATATAACATTCTATTTTGAATCCAAAGAAACATAGCCCGAAACCAACCTATATCTCTATTCGAATCCCAAGTGTTGTACCTCAAATGATCCAAACTATCCTTAAGATATCAAATTCAATCATCAATCAAATATCGAAACATGACTTCATCAAAGTTCCAATCACAATTATAGATTAATATTCAATTATAGCAAAATCCCACTATCCTAAAATTTACTATTGAATTAATCTACGTTCTATCTCCTAAGAATTTCTTAATCCAAGACAACAACAAACTAAATCCGAATCACTTATTATATACATACATTAATTGTACTCTTATAAACATGATCTCAATCTCTGTTAACATCATCCAGTTTCAGCCAAATATAAAGTTATAATCATTTAATTCCCAAGGGTAATCTTAATTCATCGCTAGCTTGCTTTCATATTAGAAACATATGTTTTCACTCATCAACTTTTGCTCAAACAAGAATTTTGAACTATCAAAATCCAACTTATTTCATTAGCTAAAACCAAATCCTTCCAGCAAATTTCTTTTGACGATATGATCGCTGTACCAAATATTCCATCCTATGTAATATAACAATATTACCTCTCAGGAGATCAATACAAATCCAAGTTAAATTTAATCCAAGGATCACACTAATATCAATCACTTTTTTAGAATGCATGATTTTCGAATCACAATTCAATTTGTCGACAAAATTTCATTCATATCCTCCACTTGAGTAAAATTAACTAAGACAATCCAACAACAACAATAAGTAACAATCCAACTAGTTCCAGATATAATCTTGTTCTTCCAACCGTAAACAATCTATCAAAATTCAAAATTTTCAAAGAATCATATCAAATCATAGACTTATCTCTCAATCTCAATATTCCAGCTCTATTCTAATACAATCTACCTAGGTAACTCTTCTTAAGGTCATCCTATCGATCCCTACACTCAACATTAACTCACAAGGCATACTAAACCATCATGATAACTCACCTGCCACAACTAGAAATCACCGCACCTATCACATGTCCTAGAGCTAAACCTTATCCTGCAATCTAAGGGATTCTAACCCATACTTAGGAGAAAGACTTCTAACTCAAAGTAACTAAACATCCAACATAGACCAGACTGCTAACTTTAGCATCACTTAAAGATCCAAATGGTCGAAGTCTATCTAGCAAAGCTCTTTCTAGGGTAACTAGGCCCAACAATAACCCTCCACTATATCATCATCGATGAAATTCATTCAAGCAACTCTTATGGTCAATTTCCTAAATTCTCACCATAATAAATTTCAGCAATCCAAATTTGTGTATCTTAATCAACAATCCCAAGTTTGAATCACCAATTACAAGTTGTACATAACATTCACCAATCCACCAATCTTAACTTACTCAATTCCAATCCACCTCGTACTCGATCTCTACATCCAATTCACTGGTATAATTAAGATCAACTTAAATCCAATCAACATGTCAAGACAATTCTCATTGTCACCAATTGTTTCAATCTTACAAATTTATTCCATCCAAAAAATATGTCGACTTAACAATTCTCAGTCCATCAATTTTGTTATTCCAAATCTATTACATCAATCACAAGGAATTCCAACATTTGTCAAATCGAGTTTAACTAAAATCCATTCGTGCCATGCTCAAGGTTATCCAACCAAATCATAAGAAACTTCAGTACTACCATTCAATCCATCAATGGTCCATAAGGTAGAATCCATCAAGACAATATAGTTCAACGATTCATCATGCTACATAATCATCATTCGTCCAGCAATAATATTTCTGAGTCAAGGTCTATTGATCTTCGATATACCTCAATTCTATCAATTTTTATGCATAACTAGGAAGATACCGATTCGCTAAGCTCAAATTTGTTTCAATCAATGCTATCTGCCATACTCGATACAAAATCAACTTATTCCACTCTCAAGATCAAATCAACTATACGCTATCTTTGAACATCGAGCAATAACATTCCTAAAATCCGTATGATCAATTGCATACACTCCAATTAAACTTCCACGCACACCATCAAGTCTTCGCACTCAACTTAAGATAAATCCAATCGACTCAAATCACAATTCAATACACAATCCATATTGATTTCTCATCCAAGCCATCTATTCCATGAGTTCGAGTTCATATCCAATATTATCTCAATGTTCCAAAGATTGGTTTTCGATCATCTGAACCAAATCCAACAAGTGACATTTGAAATCGCATCAACTAAATACAACTCTAAACCGAGACCTCCAACTATCCATATATAACTGATAGACTCATCGATATCGATATTACTAATCAAACAAATACCACTAGGGCTACCCAATACACCACTCGGGAAACTAGCCACTCCGTACACAAATATTCATTCTCCATACTCTGAGTCGGCATCTATTTCGGACAATCCTTACTGCGGTGGCTCCAACGACCACAAACATGACATCCACTTCTATGCCACTTGGCAATCATTTAAATCGAAGTGTAACCATTCCACTTGAATAACTTAACTCATTTCCATTCGTTGAAATCTAGGCACACTTCCTTCATCTCATATAATATCAATACCACAACTTAGTGCAACATCTCTATTGATATTATGTTGCTCATCCAATATTCACACCATCCTTTTCCAAATATTATGTTCGAACCATACGCTGCTACTCCTCGATCTCCGAGGCAATCACTACACAACAAAATACCCACATGTGAAATCATAATATATATAGACTTATTCTATGGAACACTCAACAGAACATCAAGGAGGGTCAAAAGTCTTTTTATCACGGAAGCAAAACTCAGAGATGAAGATGATCAATTGAGATCCAAAGAAGTAAAGTAGTGCTCTGATACCATTACGTCATGTCTTGTTCCCACACAACCAGAAGTCGCCACTGGACGTGGTGACGTGCAAGCCTAAATTTCGCTTATACAAGGCAAGACCAAACACGCTTGATAAAACATTCTCAGAAACAAAGTCATTATAGTAAAATATGCAGAAGAGTTGATAAACATAAAATATATGAAAAACGAATTTCTTTACTGATTACAAGAACCGAATCACATTACAATGAAATATGCCACAAAGCTTACAACGCATGAAACTAATACAAGCAATATTGTTCCATATATTATGTCATTTACAAACAAAAGAAAAATCTCCAGTTAAACAACTTCAAGTACCAACCAAGCTCCAATCCCTAAGCATGTCCAAGCGGCTCCCGCACCTGTGAAGTTGGGGGTCAATACATTAGGGAATGCATTGATGAATGGCGTTAACCTAACTCACCCAAAAAAAATACGGTTGATTATTTAAGAGCATGCAAATTATTAAGAAGTCTTCTAATCTTGCCTTAGGATTAATTAACAATTCATAAGCATGATTATAGGAAACATAAACGTGTTGCTTGACACAATAAATATTATCCAATACTTAGCATCATTCCTATCATCACAATGATCTAATATATATATGTGTTATAAGTGTGTCTCTGCACAAGAAATGCGTTAGCCTTAATAAAATATATAAATGTGTCAAGTGTCCGTCCCTGTATCAAGTTACTAGGCCTGCAAGCAGATGATATTATCATGCAGCCTAACTATATGAAGGTCACTGGTACCACAAGTCATCTTGGACTAATTTCTGGTAGTAAGACGATCCTTTACATACAGGTTGCGAGCCTTACTAAAGATTCTGAAATATTTATATTGCGACGCACCCTTCTAGTTCGGACTATTTGATCAAAACCATCCATCATGATGAATAACCTATCCGCCTCGACCGAGAAGATATCGAACGATTTTTCAGAGAGACTATTTGATGTGATGCACGAACTTCTTAATTGGTATAACCATACAAACGAGCTATGCTTCATAAACTATACATTCGATCAAATTAAGCAAGTTTGTATCAACGTTTAAATTCCACGATTTCTCCCACATCACAAATCCAACCAGCCTATTCAAACAAAGAAATCAGCACAATGTCTCCACTCGGAGCGAAACATTACACCGATCACATAGATCTCTGAATTATTCATATGCATGAATTCAAGTCCAACCAGGCTCTCCGAACCAACAAGCCAGCCCAATGCGCCGGAGCGGGGTATTGCGCTGTGCGGAGCAGGGCATTGCGCTGTGCGGAGCAGGGCATTACAATATCTTGAATGTCGTAACTTTTTTCTAAAGCTGGAGTGAATTTTCAGTGATATTTACAGAACTCAGATAATGAGAAAGTCTGCCTATATATGTTGTTGCTGATGCAGGGATTATCGCATAAGACAAGCTGTTGATCTTACTCCTGTGAGGATATTGCTTGAAAAGGTATTGTTCAAAGTTAAATTTCTTACTGTACCATTTTCTTTCCCAGACTAAGCACCAGAGAAGGTACTCGATGGTTAGATTGGCACCTATTTCTATCTGGATATTGGAAAAACTCTTTTAGTATATATTGGATCAAAAAAGTTAGTGATTAGTCATACTGTCGTGGCCCTTGTCCAATTAGCACAAGGAACTTTTGAATACAAAGAGCACTTAAACAAGCCCATTCTTTGCAACGGTTTCTTTATTGGTTCAGTTCATTACTTTATTTTCAAAGAAATTGTTGCACTTGAAACAGCATACTCCTTTTCTCGACAGTGGTAGCATACAATGTTTATTGCGGACTTAGGTAATGCAATTGTGCTTTAAGTAGAGAAAAAGCATCAATTTCTGGAATCTGTATCTGTTTTACAATTATTGCAGGCGAATGATGAATATGTTCGTATTTCTTTTATATGAGATAAATATCAAGCAAAAGTGTTTGCATAACACATATTCATTCTAACAAGAATATTACAACGATGTCAAGGTACGATTCAGGATAAAGGGTTACAAGGTGCAAAAAACAGTAGAAACTGAAGCCAACATACATCTGCTTTTGCATTTTCAGAATACAAGTCATCCACTATCAGACCCTACAAACATTACTCATTGATTAATTCATACCAACTACATTTTTTATTCCATAAGCAGCTAAGCTGACCTCTTTACAGTTTTAAGGCGAGGTCTATTTCATGAGAATTTAAGGTGACGTCAAGATTCATGGTTGGCATCTTTTCCATTGGTTCTCTCAACTCTGCATTAGTAAAATTGTTTGCAGCAGAGCTACCTATATCTTGTCCATGCTTTAGCATACCCATAAAATCAATCAACTGAGGACGATGCTTTTGTATTTGCGTCTTTGAGCAGCCAATCTCTTGATCTAGTTGCTTCATGCTGTGGGTGCTGTGAGTAGCACTATACTGATTCCTGACTTTTAGATCATTTGTAAGTAAGGGCAGATTCATGATGGATAGGGGAGGGACTAGTGTCTGAGTTGCCATAGTAGCCTTGTTCTGTTTCATTGGTTTCTTTACCTCCTTTTCTTTTGGAGCTTTGGAGTTGGCACGAAGTGCCGAGGGGGCATTTCTCCCTGCCCTAATGGCCTCAGGTTGGATTCTCTTGTGTATACGCATGTGACACCCCAATGCCTGGCGCTTGGTGAAAGATACCGAACAATGAGGGCAGATGTGAGGCCTTGCTTGTGGCACACACATGCCAGAGCTGGTAGGCATGTGGCCATAGTTGTTTCTTTCAGGGCAATGACCACCTTCGTTGATCATCACACAGAGAAGGAAAGAGCAAGATAAGATAATTGAGAATGAAAGAACTATGGGATATGAGGAAGGATGGAGCATGACTTGGTTTCATGAGGCATATGGTCAGGGAAATATATATGAAATAGATGGAGGAATATTTTTGTATATGATTAATTGACTGGATCTTTACAGATAGGCTCCTAGTCCTACTTGCGGCCCTCTTGGTAGATGAATTTGCACATAAATGATAAATACATAGTTCATTGTTTCCTGAGTGCATCTTTTGCAATATATAGTAGTCTAGGAATAGAAAATTCCTCATCGCACAAGAATTAAGCTCTATTGTGTATATGGTGTCGTGGTTTCTATTGACGGAAAGGAGAGCATGACATTAATGTATCCATAAATACTAGATAGAACCAGTATAATTTATGGTTACTAGAAATTTTCCATATATAATAGAGTTTATCTTAAAAGTTTAATATATAATGTTGGACTATTCCTACCAGCTTGAGATTTTGCAAAAATGAGGTTCACTCTTTTTGGAATGAATCCCATTGTTAGTTGATGCCATACTACTGCACCAAAACTCTAGAGCGTTGGTGAGGGAAGAAGGTTATATTATTAATATTATTCAACATGCACCGACAAGTCGAAGATCCATTTTATGGGTTGAGTGCATCAACTTCTTTTCATGTGTGAAATCCGCTTAAAGTGCACCAAAGAAATTGAACCTTGGTTACTCTCATACCATGTTAAAAGTATTACAATTGTTTTTATTAAGAAAGTATTAAATGAGTTTCACTTCTCTGTCTGGTTCAATGTATTTCAAATAGAAACAAGCTTTACAACCCACTGAACCTCATGAAATACAATTTTCTTATTGATGCCAACTCAACATGAGGGTTTCTTAAAGTTTCAAGTTTATAAACAACTTTTTCAGCTGGAGTTTCATGGTTTCATTCAACCCTATGAAACCTAGTTTCATTGGGTTGCATTTTCATTTGTCAGGCATACCAAAACCAGAATTTTGTTGTTGGCTACGCAACCTTTAACAACATAAACTAAAAGCAATTATCTGCTAGTGCTAGGGTATGCATAGCTTTTAAGATAAATGCATAAAAAGCAGGAACTAGCAAGGCACAGAATTCTAGCAAAAAAAGTAGGACTGCAAGCTACTAGTCGTCTTGGAGGAAATTCATCTAATGAGGTATAAACATGTTCGTAGTTACAGGAATTGAAACACCTTAGAAATACTATGAGTTTCTTCCAGACTAAAAATGGTACAAAGACTTAATAAAAAGGGTTGTTGAGATGGTTCTTCCATCTTTGCGAGTGCTGATGCAAATGTCATCGTCTTGGTGATATAATTTCGGTGTATATGTCGTTGACCAGCTTTATGATCTCATATGTTACCATATCTAAGTATAAGAGTAATTATGACTTGTCCATATAAGTTACTCTAAGCCTAAGTTCTCTCACATATCCATTGCTTCCCTAGTTCCACTCTAGTACCAAATCCTGAATAATGTCTCCAATAGATTGTTGGCTTAGTTTAAAACAAGAAGAACAGCAAAGTCATTGTCTCAAGCCTTTATTGTTTAATACAGGGTGTTTTTCGTCTATTTTTTGGGGCATCGTTTGATGGTTGCATTTTTTTTGCCTTTTTTCGTGATTCATGATTCGTTGTTCGTGGTATTTCGTAGTTTGTTTATGAGATCTAGAATTTTTACAGATCTCGATATTTGTGGTTGATAGTCGTTGGTGGTTGTGAGATCTAGGATATCTATAGATTTTCGTTGGTTGTTTGTTGTTTGTTGTGGTTCGTTGTGAGATCTAAGGTTCTAGGAATTTCGTCTTTCTGTTGCATCTGCAAGTATGGTGGGGACCGAACCTTCTGGCGAGGTTAATAATGCTCGTAGTGGTGGCGGAGGTGGTCCTCCTTTTACTATTATTCATAATGATGAATTGGAAAAATTGATTACAGCGGTGAAACTCAATGGTGCGAACTACCTTGTTTGGTTCATGTCTATCAAAGTAGTGTTGAGGGCGAAGAAGTTGAAGTTTTTGACGGAAGGATCTCCACCTAAAACGTTCGCTCAGTATGATGATTGGATGAGTGTTTATGCATATGTTATGTCATGGTTGTGGCATAGTATGACGCCAGACATCACCTAATATTCAGTGGTATAAATCCTCTAAATAGATTTGGGCATCTCTGGAAGAATCATATTCGCAGAAGCAGAATGTTGCCCGTATCTATGAGTTATACGAGTTATTGTTTAATACAAAGCATAATGGAAAGCATGTGAATGAATATCTGGTTTCAAAGAAGGCTTTGTGGAAGGAACTCTTACAATATCATCTTGTTACTACTGATTTGGAGGAAACTCAGCGACAAAAGGAAAAATTTCATGTTTTACTTATCCTAGCTGGCTTGGATTTTGTGCTCGAACTTTATAAGGCTCAGATCCTTACTGGAAGACAGTTACCTATGATGACATATACTTTCTCCCGTCTCAATCGTTCATTTTTAGGACAGAGTTCTGTAGTGCCGAGTAATAACTTTTCTGTCTTAGTTACTAGTGATGCTGGTCGTTGTGGTAGACGTATGGTGGTAGAGATAGTGTTCGTAGTTTTGGTCGAGGAGGTGCTTGTGGTGGTAGGGAGTGGTGGCGGTGGTGCCCATGGTCAACGACGAAAGTGTAACTATTGTGGAATCCTTGGTCAAATCGGAGACTACTTTTGGGACAAGTGGGATAAACCAGAATATGCACATTAAGTGCATAATAAAAATATGCAGTCCCATATCACCTCTTCTGCTCCTAGAGATGATACTTCCGGTTTCAATCAGACTTCAACTTCCAATACTACATCTCCATTTAAACAAATCTTCCAGAAGTTGAACGCGCTTGCTAGTACTACCTCCCAACCTACTGCAACAATGATACATGTATGTAATCATGCTTGTGTGGCAACCCAGTCACCATCTACTTCTTGGGTCATCGACTAAGGAGCAAATTCTCACATGTCTGGTATAAACTCTCTTTATAATCGTAGTCCTATGAAACATAATATTATCTGGCTAATGGGTCTACTTGTTCTGTGCTTGGAAAATGTGTCAATCACTGTCATTATTTGATTCATTATATGTGGCTAATTTTTTTTTCAATTTGCTATCTGTGAGCCAGTTAACCTCATCTCTTCAATGTTATGTAACATTTTTTTTCCAACTCGTGTTTTTAAGGATCTCGGGACGAAAAAGATGATTGGTTCGGGACATGAAAGAGATGGACTGTATTACTTGGATTTTTCTGAAAAGGCCTTTATTTCAGTTTCTACTTCGTTCGGGTTATCCGTCTTTAGCTAAGTTGTTCCTAGTTTGAGTCATATTTTTGTCCTTAAATGTAAGACTTGTCACTTAGACAAGCATCGCCCTAGTTCTTTTCTTCGTCGTACTGAGAGTCGTCAGTTGTAGTCTTTTGAACTTGTTCATTCTGATATTTGGGGTTCGTCTAGAGTCAAAAGTTCGAAAGGATTTCAGTATTTTGTTATTTTTATTTATGATTATTTCAGAATGATTTGGTGTTATTTAATGAAAGAAAGAGATGAGTTTCCAAATGTATTATCCATATTTTATAATGAAGTCTATATTCAGTTTGATAAACGTATCAAAATTCTTCTGTAAACACTTTCTGTGTTGATCATGACATGATTTATCAAACTAGTTGTGTCCACATACACCACACCTCTCAACAAAATGGTGTAGCAGAACGCAAACATCGACATGTTTTAGATGTGATTCGAATTCTTATATTCAATATGCATGTCCCTAATCAATATTGGACATATGTCGTTCTTACTGCATGTTATCTAATGAATAGCATGCTAGCATCTGTATTAAATAACCAAGTTTCATTCTCCATGTTACATGCAGATGTCACTCATTTGTTCTTACCTCCTCGAGTTTTAGGTCTATTTTGTTAACAACTTGCAATCTAATCAAGACAAGTTGACTCATCGATATCTGAAGTGTTTTTTTTGGTTATACTCGTACTAAAAAAGGTTATCGTTGTTACAGTCACAGTCACGTAAATATTATGTCAGTGCATATGTTATCTTCTTTGAGTCTACCTCTTTCTTTCTCTCAGGAGACTGTCTTCTTTAATTTCCACCAGATTTGGTATCTTTTATACAACTTTCGGTCATTTTTGAATCAATTTATGTCTCCATTCCTCCTTTACAGGTTTATCAGAGCTCCAAGGACAGTCCAGTTGTTCTGCAAAATTCAACTCTCAACCAATCAACTTTTGTGCTTGCGATTTTTGTTGCCATTACCATAGATCCATGTGATATTCCTATTGTTCTCAGAATAAGTAAACCCATTTGTACCATAATGAACAAGTATCACATCTCTAATTATGTTTTTTTACACCGTGTTTCTTTATCTTTTCATGCATTTGCTATTTCATTTGTCTTCCATTTCCATTTTCAAAACATATAAGCAGAGGCTATGTCATCTTCTGGTTGGAAAAGTGCAATGGATGAGAAAATGTGTACTTTACATCAAATCAGACTTGGCATCTTATATTACTATCTGTTGGAAAGTAACAGTAGGTTGTAGATGGGTGTACACTGTTAAGTATCATCCGAATGGTTCAGTTGAGCGTCTCAAGATGCGGTTGGTTGCAAAAGGGTATACTCAGACATATGGTGTAAATTATTTAGAGACTTTCTCTCCGGTGGCTCGGCTGAATTCAGTTCGTATTCTTATCTTTGTGGCAATTTATTGCCAATTGGCTATGTATAAGCTAGACATAAAAAATGCTTTCTTGCCTGGTGACTTACATGAAGAGGTTTATATAGATCAACCACCGGGTATATTGTGGCTGGAAGTGGAAAACTCGTATGTCGATTGAAGAAAATATTACATAGGCTGAAACAGTCACCTCGAGCTTGGTTTGACAATTTCAGTTATCATTCAGTATGAGTTTCGGCGTACCACATTAGATCATTCAGTATTTTGCCATTCTTCTTCAGTATATGTTATCATGTTGATTGTTTATGTTGATGATATCATTATGTTTGGGAGTGATCATGCTGGGATTCTAGACTTAAAGGCCTATCTTAGTCGTCAGTTTCATACTAAGGATTTGTGTCTTCTTTAATATTTTCTTGGAATCGAGGTTGCTCGATCTAAGAAGGGTGTGTATCTGCCCTAGCGCAAGTATGCCCTAGACTTGCTCTCAGAGATTGAAATGTCGGTGTATCGGCCAGTTGAGACTCTTATGGATTATTATGACAAGTTTGATGCTGACAGGAACGAATTATTTGAGGATGTTAGACATTATAGACGGTTTGTTGAAAAACTTATCTATCTTTTACACGACCAGACATCACCTATGCAGTTAGAGTAGTTAGTCAGTTTATGCATGCCCCTAAGCAACCACATTGAGAGACTATCTCTCGCATTGTACTTTTACTTGAGTGGTACATCTGGAAAGGGTTTGTTGTACAAATCTTTCCAGTTGTTTACGGTTTTGGGGTTCAGTGATGTTGATTGGATATACAGTTGCATTGATAGGAGGTCTATTTCTGGCTATTGTACATTTGTGGGTGACAATTTTGTAATGTGACGTAGTAAGAAGCAAAATTTTGTGGCTCGTTCTAGTACAGAGGTCGATTACCGTGTGATGGCTAATGCAGCTTCTGAGATGATGTGAGTGCAGTCTCTTTTTCATAAAATGGAGATTATGGTTCCTATCCCTATGGATGTATTGTGACAACCAATCGACAATTTTCATCACAAGTAATCTCGTGTTTCATCAGCACACTAAGCATATTGAGATGGATTGTCATTTTGTTCGTGTTTGTTGATGAAAATACATATTGTCACTCCATATGTTCGGTCTAAGGATTACTTAGGTGATATTCTCACCAAACCATTTGCTCATGGTCCATTTTTTGATTTATGTAATAAGCTGGACACGTCTGATCTATATGCTCCAGCTTGAGGGAGGGTATTAGAGTTATTATTGTTATTTATCTGATGTTGGTACAATAAAGTAATTGTTGGTATATTTATCATCATGCATATTAATATAAATATACATGACGTGCAACCTAAGGATTAAGCTCTTGTATTTTGTTTTCTCATATTCTCTCTGCTCCTCCTCTCTTTCTCTCCTCTCTAAACTTCACTAACTCTTCTCCTGCCATATCTATTTAGGACATCATTCGCTATGACCTTAGAAACTAATTGCCTCAATCCATGTTCTTATTGTACTTTTAGTTTTGGCAGCTACTAACTAGAAGGATCCTTGCTGCTAAATGGTGCATCTGTGTTGGATATGATCTAGGAAGCACAAACACTCCAAAAATATGGATCGTGTCGTGTCGGACATGTATCGGGTACCCTGGACACTCAAAAAATCACTAGGACACACCAAAATAGGTGACGTGTCCCATCTCGCCGTTTCCTTACCGTGTTGTCTCGTGGCTGTGTCCGTTCAACGTAGGACATGACCAAATATGACAAATTTTCTATCTTATGTCAATTAAAGTTGCTTTAACTTAGTACACTTATTTGATATTTCTTGTTATATTTGCATTCATGTCGACGTTTTCATTTGATGGATGCCGTTTATTCTCACTATTTGGCTTAATGTGTCATAGAGACGAATCAATTCACTATAAAAAAAAACTTACCATGTCGCCTCTTTGTCTAAACTCTTTCTGTTCTAGGAAAACTTGGAAGGTGCTCTTTGGTTGCATGAGCTTAAACTAAAATAAAGGGTTGGTAAGTCCTACCTGCCAACTGGTCTATGTAGGAATTCCACACCAAAATAGAGGGTTGATGTATGGTTGGTACTTAATCACAAAAATGTTGTCAATTCTTGTATGGAGCTTTCTTATGTTCTATATCACCCCATTTTGATGGGAAAATGCTCGGATGGTGACCAACATTCTCATTTGGACGGTGCTCATCTTTGCTTAGGTGTTGATTAATTGACAAACATTCTGATTCATAAAGGAAGGGCTGTGGTGGTGGAGTACTATCCAGGAACATCACTCCATATAACATTTTTACCAATTCGACTTCACACTGTCGGGTAGAAACAGAATCAAATCGAAGCTAAATATAGACGACCTCACACCTTCAGTAGCAAGGAATCACCACTGAGGCTAGATGTAGACAATCTCACACAGGGTGTAACAACTTGATTACATCCAGGCTAAGGAGAAGGTTATCACATACATGAATAATCTCTCAACTTTTATTCATAAACCCATAATAAAATTACAAATGTTGATGCCATATTATAGGATTATGTAGGAGAGTTCACATCCAAATCTAAACATTTAAAAGATAAAAACAACAGTGACTAATCCTATCCAAAACAACTAAGGATAGAGATAAAATTGAAATAAAGATAAATCCTATCCAAATGTAGATCTAACTTTAAATTTGGATTTAAAATTTGATACTAGTTCTACAAAGAAAACCCAATTGCCTTGTCATGCATCAGGTGGTCATATAGACTTCTTATAAAATTTCTTTCAAGGGTACTCCTATAGTCACATCACACCTTAAAAAGAGCATTTTCTTTGACCTTTCTGCTTTAATTTTATATTAATATCTTGCCATCTGGTAAATGGTGGATCATTACTAAGAAATAGTATCGCACTTCATGGCCATTATTGTGGAGAGCTGAGTTTTACTGAAGTAGATTTCACATGTTATTCACTAATTCTAAGTCCTTCAAATTCTGAAGCTTCTTGTAGCATCTCATTGTATATAAATTAACCATTCTCTGGTATAACTTACTGAAACAACTTCATTCTCCTGTATACTCATGAACCTTGTCGCTAGTTGCATACTATGTTCATTTGTAACTATATTACTATAGTAAGAATAGTTAATGGCCAAACTCAGACACTTTAACTTTTGATGTAAGCCTGTGACAATAGGAAGTTGGTTGTTACCTCCTACACTTGTCTCCTAGTTGCAACTTCATTATAAATGTTGTTTAATCACCTCATTCTAACTAGTAGACTTGCCTTAGTGTTAAGATTTACTACATCATCTCTTTGGAATCCTACTTGCACCTTTAAAACCCACAACTTCCATCTCTTTGCAACCCTACCATATGCCTTCTTAATCAATAAAACCGTACTTCATATTTTCTTTTTAATCAATTTCCTAAGAAAGTAGCTTCTATTCTAGACCTCCTTAGCATAGATCTAAATAAAGGGCGTCCCAGTAACATGAGGCTTCTGCTTACGCAGGGTCTATAGAGAGTCAAGATGTATGCAGCTACCGTATATATGAGAGGTTGTTTCCATGACTTGAATCCAGGATGCAAGCAAGAAATCATACCGTCGCACTATGCAAGACCCTCTTAGCATAAATCTAATTGATTCTTATTAGATGATTATGCTATCGTTTCACTCATTACACGTCATTGCATATGATATGCAAAGCAGTCTCAAATATTTTCATTTTGTCTTATCCTAATTTGAGGCTATCTTAACTTCCTTAGTGTTCGCAAATCTCTTCTATGTTTATTCTTAAACGACAACAATGTTGTACAAATAATAGAGTACTCCGACTCACCCCTTCATCCATCTCACTTTAAATACTTGAATAATATCATCCAAAATCTTTCTATATGATGATCACTAAATCTATTAAGAAAAATACCGCCCATACTTGTGGGTCATAAATGTGTGGGTAGCTCCTCGCCTCCTCGGTTACTTTAGAGGGTGGTTGGTTCGCTATAAAAGGAAATATACAACATTTGTTGAACTATTTATGCCAATTTCAGTGTTTGGTTTGATATAAATGATGAAATTGGTACAACAAATGTTATATCATTTTCTCTAACTACCATAACAAATGTTGTGACCAAAATGGTGGCAACTCCGGTTACGGCAACATTTGCAAGATTTGCTGTTCATTTGTTGTTTTACTTGTTTTTAGACAAAATACCTCCCTAAAATTTGAATGGAATAATATTAGGATGTATGAACGTGAAAATTTTTATGGATACATTGTAGCATGTTGATCTTTAGCACGTCGAATAATTGTGTCGACTCGTCATTTTCATATTTCTCTTAATTTTTTTTTCTTGCTAAATGATCGGGAAAGAGGCCAAAAGCTCGATATGGGTGGGGGGGGGGTGAGTATTGGCTAGGACATGCCAAAAACTATATGGTAAAACGATATGATACGGCCTATACGTATGCTATCAGTTGATACTGCAGAGCTTGTCCGATATACACGACCAAACCCGTTTATTTCTCACTCTTCGCATTTCTTTCACTCGTGTGCATCTGTTATGTGCCCTGGACGTCAATCTTACGGCTACTCAATCTTACTACAATATCCACAAAATGAGTTTGCATTGGCAAGACCTTGTTTATCTATCGACTTGAATTCTCACTTGTTAAGCGGGGACAAAAGACAGCGAACGTCATGCTGACCTCAACACCTTACTGGCACATTTGTAGTGAGCAGTGACCTCAAAGAGACCTGGTCAACTGATCCACTTTTCTTTCACGTGCTTGTGGCCCTATACAAGGATTTCAGTGACGACGTTCGATGATGGACCCCCTCTTGATAACTTCTACTATTCAACATTTATTTTCTTTATTTAATCTCCTATGTTTTGGCAATTTTTTTTTGTACTTTTCCTTCTATTTGATGGAACTTCTATTATTTTTTGTTTTAAGCAAGGTTCACAGGATAAGTATCAGACCTTTTCTATAAGTATCGGTATCGACACTATCGGCGGTTTTGGATCAAAGTATCGGAAATTTTGGTATCATAAAAGAAATAATTGAAAATAAATTTTTAAATATTTAGAAAAATATTATATACATTAGACATAATTTAAGTATTTTTGTATTACTTTTAATAGTTTTAAAATTGAATAAAATAATAGTCACTCTTCCTTATTGATTTACCTGCGATATATAACGTTTGTTCATTTACAACCTTACTATTATACACCTTTGTTGATTTTTTTAAAAAATTTCTTTGCCAAATTGACTGAAAAAGAAAGCCTCAACGTCGGCATCAGTTAGTATCAATAGCGGCCTGTTACGGACTTAGTGTTTTGCCTATACTTTGACCCGTGTGACGCACAAGCTTCCTCCTCGAGACCCGTACAAGCCTTCTCCCAAATGAAGAGAGAGTAGTGGATCAAGAGTGGAACTTGAAAGACTTTTATTATATTAAAAAAAGCTTACAAGTTTCGGTGGTGAGGAGCAAACGAGCCTCCCCCTTATGTATAGTGCCTCTAAGGCTCTTACAAGAAGCTTATGGAATATGAATATTTTAGGGATTATTCTAGGAATTATTCTATATCTTAAGAATATTTCTATACATTATTCTTGCCAAATAATTAAAAAGGAAGCCTCTACAAAAGAAAGATGCGGAGATCTCGGTAGGGCCACAAAATATTGTGCGTGGCACTCTCCTACATGTTTCGTCGATGTCCTTGTCGATGGGTGCACTGAGTCTCGGAACGACTTCGTAGGCATGGTCGTTGTGCGTTGTTCTTTTTTCGTGCTTTTTGTGCGGTCCTTCCCAGACTTGCCTAATCCTTCCCAGACTTGCCTATCTTTCCCATAAGATTGGAAGCAAAATGATTTGCCTCATCATTTTTCACTATGGTATGTGCCCTCCTCAGCACATAAAGAGGCTTGAGCGGGCTATCAGATCGTTGATCCACCTCATCTCGTAGGGTGCACATAGTTCTCCATACCTCTGTGCATGCGAGTCCTATTGTAGCTCCGTCGACTCGAACGTCCACCACGATCCTTGAGCGACTCCTTACGTGAACCACTCTACTTTGTCGCCTCTGCCTCCTTGCAGTTCACAACACGTTTCTTCTGACTTGTGCCCAGCTTGGTAGCACGATCCACCTCCCTCCACGAAACTAACTCTTCGGGACACACCTTTGCAACACCCTTGGTCTCACTTGGAAGATCTTCTCCTCGAAGTCCTCCTTTATCTCGAGCACCGCTAAGTAGGCCGTCTCCTTTTTGCTATCCTTTTTGAGCTGAATGATGGAGATAGCTTTCTCCTTTGATGGTTCGCCTCGTGCAACTTTTACCATGTATGACGAACCTTCTTCCATGAAGTTGACGACTCTTAAGTGGGGCATCAGAACCGTCTTTGCCGCGAGCTCCCTGCTCGGAGTTATGAGTGGTGCTCGTGTCAACCAACGTTCGTGTACTCATGACATTGATCCTCACGTCAACGTACGCGAGCTCCCTGCTCGGAGTTTTCGACACAAAGGACTTGGTCTTGATGGCATTGAGTAAGCGCAATGCTTCCATGTGCGCTCCCACTTCGTACTCTCGTCCTCCACCTCCTCGCTTTCGAACGACATTGTCATGCATGCTCCTGTTATGGCAATTCCGAGCATAGTGAATTTCTCCAAATATGAAGCACGAAACTACTCGCTCAGGGTAGACCTTTTCGTGCTTCTTTCCCTCGACCAGACCCTCCTTAGAAGAGCTCTCCTGCTCTCCTCATTATTCTCCTTGGTGGACTTTGGCTTGACCTTGACATCGTTATTGTCCCACATATACTCGACGAGCCTCTTGATAGCTGCCACGACGGCGTTCAAGTCTCCCACCCTCTGTCGTTGCAATTCTTGAGCTGCCCACGGTTGAAGTCCATAGAGGAAGAAGAACAACCGATCCTCCTTGCCCATGCTAGATATCGCGAGTATCAAGCATGTGAATAGGAATATTCCATGAATAGGAATATCCCACATGTACTCGACGAGCCTCTTGACAGCTGCCACGACGACGTTCAAGTCTCCCACCCTCTGTATTTAAGGCTTACAAAAAGCTTCTGGAATAGGAATATTCCATGAATTATTTTAGGAAATATTCTAGGAATTGTTCTATATCTACATTATTCTTAATGCCAAATAATTAAAAAGGAAGTCTCTAGAAAGGAAATATGCGGAGATCTCGATGGGCCACAAAATATTGTGCGTGACAGGTCGGTATCGGATTGGAACATGTTAAAATGTATTGGTATTGGCCGATACTGCAAACTATGGTTTTAAGTCCTTACCTAGTTGGTAATGGAGACTTATTTTGTCCTTATACTCTTTATATGGAACCTCTATTTGTTTTATGCTATTTGTTATGCTTGTTTTGGATTTTTGAATGGTAATGTCTTATCAGGTAGGTGTTTCTTTCGGCATAAATTATCAATGATGTGGATCATTATTATGTTGGTTATTTGCAGATGGTCTGTTACATCTTGGTTACATGAACAGACCTTTATGTTTGATTCTATAAGCAACATCTTGCTTCATATTCTTTACCATCTTTGTTTTCCTTTGTAATGTTGTCTTATCTTTTTATTGTGAATTATGTACAGTGTAGGACTTCTTACACTCTTACTTAATGGTTGACATACTAAGAAAATTATATAGGCTTATATATAGCCTAGGCCTTTTGGCCTTTGCCGCCTCACTCCGTGTTGCCGTCTTGACAAGCTTGATTGGAAATCAAATTAGCCTTTTCTTTATTTGATTCTATTTTGCAAAATAAAAGTTACCTTGTTCAGTAGCAAGAAGTGGTTCAGTTACACAGGTTTTGTTGTTAACCTAATAGATCCTGATATCATGTCAGCTTTTGCAGATGATGTGCCTGATATTTTCTGAGCACAATCCATAAAATGCTCAATATAGTATGCAGAGACCTTGTTTCTGAGTTTATGATCAAATCATGTGGGGAATACTGCCATACACACCACATACATTTTGATGAGTAGATTCAGATTCAGTAGCTACTTGATCATTACATAGATGCCTTTTTTTTTTTAATAAAATCAAATCAAAGAAGTATGTTTACTGCAATATGATGGTACACTCTTGTGATAATTTTCCTTTAGAACCTTGGGAACAGCATATGCTGTTACTACAAAGTGAGATTATATATTTGAATCTTATAGCAAGGCTTATTTAGTTTAGAAAAAGTAAATCTGGGAGAGAATCTTTAAGTTTTTAATGTGACCTACTTCCTAGTTGAATGGCATGAAATAACGTTGCCTTAAAGATGAAGTACAGGTAGGCAACTCTAGAGGGGGGTGAATAGAGTTTATAGCAAAATTGATCAATTAAAAATTTAAACTCTCTTCACCAACTAAATAATCAGAGTAAAAGAAATGCGAAAATAAATAGTAGAGAGCAAGCACAGCACAGCAAGATTTTTAACCTGGTTTCCCTCGTGGAGGACTAGTCCAGGCCTGAGAACTCTAGCTCAGGATTGAAATCCACTATTTGTGAAATAGGATTACAACCACGTGCCTTTTCACAGAAGAGCACGTCAAACTTCTTTCAATGATCGCTTTGGCGAAACTTGGACTTTTCCAAGTGACTTACAACTTCTTGCACTTCAAACTTCTAGCTGGATCGTACCGAGCAACTTGGACGGTTGGAAAGTTTGAATGCTAAGTGGATGGGAAGGTAAGGCTCTTGAATATATAGGCTATGTAAGAGAAGAAGAAGAGAAGAGTGGATGGTTTCAAATGAGAGAAACCAAGGCCTATTTATAGGGTTCGGGGTAGGCAGAATTCGGCCATAATTCGGTATAAATAATTCAAATTTTTGGCCGTTGGACAACTAGCAGTGATCAAGACCTAAAAATCAGCATCCTGAATTTTAGGGGACCGAGTTCGGCCCGAACTCTGTCTTCTATGGACAAAATGTTCTTTTGTGGGCTTTGGATGAATGGGTTGATTGGAATTTGGGCTAAGTAAACCTATAAAGCTATGACTAGCCCAAAGTTGCTCAGTATGACCCAACGTACATCATCCTATACTCGAGAATAATAAAAATACAGACTCCAGTATACACAAAATAGTAAAACTCCAAACAATTGTGATCTTGAACCAATGAGCTGAGTAGATTGAGTTCGAGCTTGATGTGTCAAATTGGACTATGACAAATATTGTTTTGTTAATTTTCAAGATTAGGTTGACTGTGATCCGGTTTGGGTCAACAATCTCCCCCATTTTGATAATTGACAAAACATGATATTTGTATGTCTCAATATTCATACCTGGACACATTATGGCTCCTTCATACTTGAACAATCGTACTTCCCCGTAAACTGATATTTCCTATAATTACTCATCCAAATATACATATCTAAGGATACACAATTTATAGTGCTAATACATATAGCAATGGTCATAGTATCAAGACAAATATCAATGGTTCTCCCCCTTTTGACAATCAGCAAAAATGGAGACAAAAAGATATAAATAAAAACAAGATTGAAAATTAGAATTTTCAAATGAGGCAGGCTATAAATAAAATTTAACCATATAATAACTAAGGAGTTATGACATAAATCAATATGGTGAAGCTGCTATGGGGTAGCTGCAGGGGCCGGATCCCAGCTAGCGGTAGTCCGAAGACTAGTGCACCGTGTCGCTTAGGCTTTTACGCCTTGTTGTCAGAAGGATCCTTTCGGCTTGTACCCATAGCAAAGTCAGCATAGAGAATCGTGACATAATCGATAATTACGCAGGCCAATTTAATGTATAACCGTTTCATCTAAAATTCCTAATTCCCGACAAAGAAAATTGAATCGCTCCTCGGATAATGGTTTTGTAAAGAAATCGGCCAACTGATGAACAATGTCAATAAATTCTAAATTAATAGTGCCATTCTGTTGGTGATCACGCAAAAAGTGGTGACGAATTTCAATGTGTTTCGTGCGAGAGTGACAAATGGGGTTCTTAGTGAGATTTATAGCCTAGTGTTGTCACAAAATATAGGAATGTGCATAAAAGATAAGTTATAGTCTTCAAGGGTTTGCTTCATCCACAGAATTTGTGCACAACAGCGAACAACTGCGATATATTCAGCTTCTGTTGTGGATAGTGCGACAGAATTCTGCTTCTTGCTAAACCAAGAGACTAGAGCCTTTCCTAATAAATAACACGTGCCGCTTGTACTTTTACGGTCGACCTTGCATCCAGCGAAATCAGCATCAGAGTACCCAATGAGGTCAAATGATGTTGATTTGGGATACCATAGGCCCACTGTAACCGTACCCTTAAGGTATCGAAAGATACGCTTATCAGCGGACATGTGTGATTCCTTAGGATTTGCTTGATATCTAGCACACAGGCAAACGCTAAACATAATATCAGGGCGACTAGCAGTCAAATAAAGTAGACTGCCTATCATACCTCGATACTTACGTTGATTAACAGGTTTGCCGCTTTCATCTGGTTCTAGTTTGGTTGTAGTAGCCATTGGGGTGCCGATTGGTTTGACGTTGTCAAGGTTAAATTTCTTCAGCATGTCCTTTGTATACTTTGACTGACAGATGAAAGTTTCATTTGATGTTTGTTTGACTTGTAGTCCAAGAAAGTAATTGAGCTCTCCCATCATGCTCATTTCAAACTCGGTCTGCATACACTTAGCAAAATCTTGACAGAGAGTTTCATCAGTAGAACCAAATATAATATCATTAACGTAAATTTGCACTAAGAGAATAGTGTCTTTGAAAGATTTTATAAAGAGTGTAGTGTCAACTTTCCCTTTTGAAAAACCTTTTTCAAGCAAGAAATTGCTTAGCCGTTCATACCAAGCTCTAGGGACTTGTTTGAGGCCATATAGCGCTTTCTTGAGTTTGAAAACATGGTCGGAAAATTTGTGATTTTCAAAACCAGGGGGTTGTTTTACAAAAACTTCCTCCTTAATAAATCCATTCAAGAAAGCACTTTTCACATCCATTTGAAATAGTTTAAAGTTTTGAAAGTTAGCAAATGCACAAAGCATCCGAATGGATTCAAGTCTTGCAACAGGAGTATACGTCTCATCGTAGTCGATACCTTCCTCGTGGTTGTATCATTGAGCTACTAGACGAGCTTTGTTGCGTGTAACTGAACCATCTTCATTTACTTTGTTGCGAAAAATCCATTTCGTACCAATAATCGAATGATTAGCTGGCCTAGGAACGAGTTTCCAAACTTGGCTCCTCTCGAATTGGTTGAGTTCTTCTTGCATGGCAGAAATCCAAAACTCATCATTAAAAGCTTCTAAAATATTTTTTGGCTCAATTTGTGAAATGAAGGCAGTACTAGCAATGGAGTCTCTTAGTGATGATCTAGTACTTACTCCGCGTGAAACCTCACCTATAACCAAGTTTTCTGGATGTGACGACTTGAAAGAGAATTTCTTTGGCAAACCCTCCAGAGAATTGGGTTCAGTGGTGGTATTCATTGAAGTAGAAGTTGATGGCTAACATCATCATCAAGAGTAGTTGCTATACTGTTATCCTCATCAAAAGTCACATTGGTAGACTCCTCCACAATTAATGAGCGTTTGTTGAACACTCTATATCCCTTGTTCTTGGCCGCATAGCCAAGGAAAATACCATCGTCAGCTTTGGCATCAAATTTGTCTAAGTTGTCTTTGGTGTTAAGGATAAAACATCGACAACCGAAAACTCTAAAATATGAAACGTTTGGAGTTCTTCCAAACCAAAGCTCATAGGATGTTTTCTTCGTAATAGGACGAATGAGCACCCTATTTAAAATATGGCACGCTGTACTGACAGCTTCAGCCCAAAAATATTTCGGAAGAGAATTTATTTAACATGACTCTAGCCATATCGCCAAGAGTCCTATTCTTCCGCTTCACAACACCATTTTGTTGAGGAGTTCTTGGACAAGAAAACTCATGATTAAAACCATTTAAATCACAAAACTTTTCAAAATCAGTATTTTCGAATTCGCCTCCATGATCACTTCGGATTCGAGTAATCATGTAGCCTTTTTCGTTTTGAACCTTTTTAGCAAAAATCTTGAAAACAGAAATGGCATCAATTTTGTTTGTAAGAAAGAAAACCCAAGTAAATCTAGAAAAGTCATCTACTATAACAAAAGCGTAGAATTTTCCACCAAGACTGGCTACTCTACTAGGACCGAATAAATCCATATGAAGTAATTGCAAGGGTCTAGTAGTACTTACAGAGTTTATGGAATGAAATGAGGACTTGGTTGCCTTATTCAACTCACATTCGGCACATACCGTGTCCTTTTTGAATATGATGTCGGGCAAGCCTCTAACTAGCTTCTTAGTCGATAGCCTGGATATAGTATCCATATTGGCATGACCAAGACGCTGGTGCCACAGTAATCTCTCATCCTTGTGAGCATAGAGACATCTTCCTGCACTGTTAGTATCTCTAGATAGATAGAAAATGTAAATGTTATCCTCTCTCATCCCTTCAAAAGCGATGTCTCCTGTTGACCTATCATAAATATAGCATTTATTTTGTCCAAAGTTAATATCATATCCATGATCAGCAAGATGACTAATGCTGAGCAGGTTATGCTTTAACTCGTCACTAGGCAGACATCCTTTATTACAGGAGAAGGAGGATGACCAATAGTACCATTACCTATAATATACCCTTTTAGGTTGTTGCCGAAGGATACATATCCTTCTCTCTTCATCGATAGTGATGCGAAAAGATTTGCGTCTCCCGTCATATGCCACGAGCATCCACTATCGAGAATCCACTTGCTTTTAGTTGAGGAGGGAAGGTCCACCTACATCAAGAGTAGATGTGACCTTTGGTACCCATGTTCTTGAGGGTCCTGAAAAGTTAGTTTTTGGCATCCATGCATATATATTCATGTCTACTAATCTCCTAACTCTACATTGTGGTGAGATGTGTCCATGTAATCCACAATAGGTACAAATAGCATTCCTATTTATGTTAGGAGCATGTTGATGATGTCTATATGTAGCATGATAAGAGTGGTGTGGAGTAGCATGATGATGATGACTATATGTGGCTGCAGGATGATGATTATATCTATATGCAGTATGGTGGTGATTTTGTTTGTGTGCAACATAGTGATGATTATATCTATGTGTAGCATGGTGGTTATGTGTCATATTAGACTGATAGTTATGAGAATAATTTCTACGTGCATGTGGTTTGTGTGCTTTATGGAAGTGAGTGTACATGTATGCATGTTTGCGTGCTGCATGTGGATGACGTGTTTGACTCGTTTGAGTAGTGTTGTGCCTTGTGTGTCTCATGTGATTGGGTTTGAGGTTGAGCAACCTGTTTTCCCAATCTAGTATCTAATTTCTTAGAGGCAGCTTGTAGTTCATTAATCTTACCATTCAAACCATAAATTTTAGTAATAGAGATCTTGTGTCTATTCTTTTCTTCAGCAAGCTCAGTGTTGAGTGCTGTGATCTCTTGTGTTTGCTTTTCAATACGTGCTTCTGCATCATGTAGGCTTAATTTAAGCTTAGACACCTCATTTGTGACTTCCGTGGGTGAAATGTCTCTAATATTATCAAGCAATGAAGAGAGTCTTTGAATCTCGACTTCATAACTTTTGATCTTCTCCTTGGCATGTTTATATTTACCAATGACTTTCTTGTGGTCATTGAGTAAATCATTGAATGCATTACCAAGTTCATCAAAAGTGAAATCATCGAGAGTTTCGCTAGTTATCTTGTCGGATGTTGCCATTAGGCATACATTGACAGTGTCTTGAGGAGAGTCTTTTTCTTCCTCGGAGTCACTAGCTTCGCTTTCATGCCAAATGCTTGTGTTGGCATATTTTCTTGAGAATGCCTTCTTGTATGGTTTCTCATATCGGTTGCTCTTCTTTGCGAATGGACAGTCTTTTCGGACGTGTCCAGTCTTCTTGCTGCCGTAGCATGTTGGCTCTTATTCGTCATCTTCTTGTGGTTCCTTCTTTCTTCGATTGAAGCGAAGAAATTTTTTGAAGTTGCGGACGAGGAGAGCTTGATCATCACCTTCCGAGTTGTCGTCATCCGTCTCTTGATAATCATCCCTTCGACGGTGAACTTTAAGGGCAATCTCCTTTGCCTTAGGAGCAGGCTCTTCGAAGTCTTTGAGGTCAAGCTCATGAGTCATCAGCTTTTCCATCAAAGTCTCCATGGACATTGTAGTGAGATCATTTCCTTCTATGATGGCTGTCACCTTAGGGTTCCAAATTTTTGGTAGCCCCCTAAGTATCTTGCGGATCTTCTCGTGATTTGTATATTGTTTGCCGAGAGAAGACAAGGGGTTGATGATGTCGAGGAATCTTGTAATCATTTGTGTGATCGTCTCGTTTGGCTTCATCTTGAATGCCTCATATTCTTGAGTGAGACGACTTATTTTTGATTCCTTGACTTGGATGGTTCCTTCATGTGTCACTTCTAGAAGTCTCCATACTTCGTGAGAGGTGGTGCATGTTGAGACCCTGTTAAACTCATTCCTGTCTATTGCACAAAATAAAGCATTAATAGCTCTCGCGTCTAGACTCGCCTGTTTCTTCTCCTCGTCAGAATATTTGTCGTGGGGTTTCTCAACGAGATCACCATTAACAACTATCCTGGCGGGCTTTTTGTAACCATCGGTGACAATGGTCCACAGGTCGAAGTCTAGCGACTTGAGATAAAAATTCATCATTGTTTTCCAATAGGTGTAGTTTGTTCCATCAAATAGGGGAGGCCTATGAGTGGACTGCCCTTCACCGTGATTGGAAAACATAGGTTGAGTGGTTGCCATGGATCAGCTCTAGGATGTTAGTCCTTGATAAGAGAACAGAGCTCTGATACCAATTGAAGTACATGTAGGCAACTCTAGAGGGGGGTGAATAGAGTTTATAGCAAAAATGATCAATTAAAAATTTAAAATCTCTTCACCAACTAAATAATCAGAGTAAAAGAAATGCGGAAATAAATAGTAGAGAGCAAGCACAGCACAGCAAGATTTTTAACCTGGTTTTCCTCGTGGAGGACTAGTCCAGGCCTGAGAACTCTAGCTCAGGATTGAAATCCATTATTTGTGAAATAGGGTTACAACCACGTGCCTTTTTACAGAAGAGCACGCCAAACTTCTTTCAATGATCGCTTTGGCGAAACTTGGACTTTTCCAAGTGACTTACAACTTCTTGCACTTCAAACTTCTAGCTGGATCGTACCGAGCCACTTGGACGGTTGGGAAGTTTGAATGCTAAGTGGATGGGAATGTAAGGCTCTTGAATATATAGGCTATGTAAGAGAAGAAGAAGAGGAGTGGATGGTTTCAAATGAGAGAAACCAAGGCCTATTTATAGGGTTCGGGGTAGGCAGAATTCGGCCATAATTCGGTATAAATAATTCAAATTTTTGGCCGTTGGACAACTAGCAGTGATCAAGACCTAAAATCAGCATCCTGAATTTTAGGGGACCGAGTTCGGCCCGAACTCTGTGGGAGGCAGAGTTCGGCCCGAACTCTGTCTTCTATGGACATAATGTTCTTTGTGGGCTTTGGATGAATGGGTTGATTGGGATTTGGACTAAGTAAACTTATAAAGCTATGGCTAGCCCAAAGTTGTTCAGTATGACCCAACGTACATCATCCTATACTCAAGAATAATAAAAATACAGACTCCAGTATACACAAAATAGTAAAACTCCAAACAGTTGTGATCTTGAACCAATGAGCTGAGTAGATTGAGTTCGAGCTTGATGTGTCAAATTGTACTATGACAAATATTGTTTTGTTAATTTTCAAGATTAGGTTGACTGTGATCCGGTTTGGGTCAACAAAAGATACAGAAAAAAAGAATGTCTACTTGATGAAATGGAAGAAGGCTCGTGCTAGGTACTCAAACCAAATTCCTTTCGTATTATAACATTACTTTTAGATGTAGATTGAAATACAACTATTTAAGAAAATCCCTAAATATTGTGAAGATGGACGGGAGATCATATCATGTAAGAATATCCGACTTCTTAAATAATGAAGCTACTGTAGAGTTATCTGTTGCTGTTAGCTTGAAGTAAATAGGATAGATCATATGAACTATGAAGCATGTAATTTGTTGCTAATGGAGAAAGCACAAAACATACCAATGATTAATTAAGAATGGGTGAGTTGATATCAAGATACCCATAGCTTTCATGCATGGTGTGCAATATCTACTGATACCATTACCTATCAGCCGCATCATAATTGGCATATCCTGATCCGTTACTAACCCTACCGGTGCTGGTTGATACTGGCTGATAACGACATTGGGCTCTGTTTACTGATCAATTTAGTAAAGAAAAAAATATTAAAAGATAAAAGAGAAGTATGGGAAGAAAAAGTGCTGACATAATAGTTCGGTCATGTCGGAGAAACATACGATAATGTAAGATTCCTTATCAACAAAGTGTAACCATTTCTAGTTTGTCGAATTTTATTATTTGTAAAATTATGTCCTTATCCACATCCATGCCCGTATTCGTGCAACATGGCTGATGACTATTCTAGCAATTTTTTGTTGTTATTGTTGTTGTTATTTGTAGAGTTGGAAAATAATGAATGATTATTATTAATGAGAGACTACATATATATAGGAGAGGCTAGCCTCCTCTCCTATTACTCTAAGCAATGTGGGACTAAAGTCCATTAACCAATAACTCTAATATAACACTTAACACCCTCCCTCAAGCTGGAGCATAGATGTCAATCATACCCAGCTTGTTACATAAAAATTGAACCCGAGGACCCAAATGAGGCTTTGTGAAGATGTCAGCTATCTGGTCGCCGGTCCTCACATGTTTAAACTTTATCACTCCCTTTGTATATTCATCACGAACAAAGTGGATGTCAATTTCAATATGCTTTATCCGTTCATGAAATATTGGGTTTGTGGCAATGTGAATAGCAGATTGGTTACCACACCATAGATCTGCTGCTTGAGATCCTGCGTCTTCTCCCAGTTCTTGTAAGAGATGCTTCATATATAATATCTCTGACGTGCCATGAGCAATAGCTCGATATTCTGCTTCTGAGCTTGAGCGTGCTATCACACTCTGCTTCTTGCTCTTCCATGACACTAGATTTCTGCCAATAAATACTGAATAGCCAGATGTAGATCGTCTATTTGTCAGACTTGCTCCCCAGTCAGCATCAGTAAAACACTCAATGCGAGTGTGTCCATTATTCTCCATTCGAATTTCTTTTCCTGGGTTCTTGACTAGATAACACAGAATTCTGAGAACTGTCTGCCAGTGTGGAACTCTTGGAGAAGCCATAAATCTACTTGCAACACTCACTGCAAAAGAAATGTCCGGACGAGTCATGACCGCTAAGTAGTTGAGTTTTCCAACTATTCGACAATACTGATCTGGATTGGTCATCATGACCCATTCGTCTGGAAGTAACTTTGTCCCTGGATCTATAGGTGAGATTGCTCCCTTGGCTTGCATCATGCCTGCATCATTTAGTATGTCCAGCACATACTTTCTTTGGGACATTACAATGTCCCGTTTATCCTATGTGATCTCAATGCCCAAGAAATAGTTCAAGGACCCCATATCCTTGGTTTGAAATTATTCTCCCAGAAACTTCTTGAGGCCTGCAATACCCTGGCTGTCGTCTCCCGTGATTACAATATCATCAACGTAGACACCAAGGAGTATTCTTCCAGCAGATGTGTGTCGATAGAAGATTGAATGGTCTTTCTTTGATTGACACATGCCAAACTGAGTAACAACATGTGTAAATCGACCAAACCATGCACGAGGTGATTGTTTTAGGCCATAGGAGGCCTTTCGTAAATGACACTTTATCCTCACTTGCAACGAACCCGGAAGGTTGCAATACATAGACTTCTTCATCAAGATCCCTATGGAGAAAAGTATTTTTGATATCAAGCTGAAGCAGCGGCCAATCATAGCGAACAACCAAGGCCATTAAGACACGAACATGTCATTTTGGCAACATGAGAGAAGGTCTCGAAGTAATCCTCACCATATGTCTGGGAATATCCTTTGGCCGCTAGACGATCCTTTAGGCGATTAAGAGTGCCATCCGGTTTCACTTTAATCGTGAACACCCATTTGCAGCCGACTGCCTGTTTACCAGTAGGTAAGTCGACTAAGTTCCAAGTATGATTTTTCTGGAGAGCTTTTATCTCCTCATTCATAGAAGCACGCCAACCAGGATGTTTGAGACCCTCAGCGGTCTTGGGAATTTGAATCCCATCAATAGTAGCACTAGCGACTGAGTGTGATTGCTAAGTCCTTTGTAGCTGTCAACATACAAGGGATGATCACGACAGGCACGACGAGGACGTTCTGGAGGCGGAACTACCGGAGCTACTGACGGAACTGGTGGAGCTGCTGGTGGAACAAGTGGAGGCAATTCATTGGAGCCGGAGCTGCTAGTGGAACCGGAGGAGGATGATTCTGAGGGCGATGTTGGCACTGGCCGAATCGGTGTATGTGGACCATCGGCCTGGGAGACTGGCTCGGTAAGGGAGGGCATCCGTACGGGGGGCTGTTTGTGTTTGAGGAGGAAATAACAAAAAATTCTCTTCTGGATAGACTAGGGGAGCCGGACCCGTTGATTGTGGGAGTAGTAGAAATTCGGTTTCTACAAAGGTAACATCCCGAGTGAAAAAATATCTCTTCAAGACAGGAGAATAACACCGATACCCTTTCTGACCTTTAGGATGTGGAGGCTAAAAATCAAGCTGCGCCGCTCCTGAAAGTCATATCATCAGGTTGCGCTAATATCAAGTTGCGCAACATCAGGTTGCGCCAGCATCAGGTTGCGCAGGAGACAGGTTGCTGCGAGCGCCACGTGGCGCACTTCCTCGAGAAGCTGTAACGGCATCATCATTGCCTGACAGCTGACAACACGCATATCAAGGAGAATCCGTTCGAATCCCGCACAACACAGAGCTCGAGAAGATTTGGTCAGATTTTATGACAGCTAGCAGTTTGCGCAACGTGTCAGGGTGCGCGAAGATATACTTAGGCGCAAGTTGAAGATAACAGCTAGTAGTTCGCGCAATGTATCAGGTGTGCGCGAGGTTGAATTCAGACGCAAGTTGCTAGGTTGTGTCCCCGTGCAACCTGATGAAGCTCGCACGAAGTGATCGAACAGTATCCAGAGCAGGGTGACGTGGCGCGCATGCCACTAACTTCGTAGAACGTGCCCACTACACTGCCCACGACTACGTGCATCTCAATCAAACGATGCCACACGCCCACAGCAGTTAGTGCAAACCGCTCGCGCAAGTGAACATGAGGCGCGCAACCTGAAGTGCGCGCAATCCAGAATAACTGCTAAACAATTATTTCAAGAACTCTATAAATAAAGTTTCAAATCAGTCTTAAAGCATCACGAATGATCATAATCTCCTGCTAAAGTGCTGTTGCATACTCTAGAGGCTCGTGTCTTCGATATCACATCGTCCAAGGGATAAAGTGATTGTCTTCTGATCAGATTCCTATAGTTGTACTTCTCCAGAAATCAATTGTACTTTGTACTCTTTTCTTAGTTTGTAATCAAACTTTTGTTTTTGCAAACAAAATTGCGACTATGCTGGGGACGACTTTCTCCTCCGACGAGAAAGTGACAACTCAATGTGATACCGCGTCGATCGGCAAGACGCAGAAGACCCTGGTCGTTCAAGTCGACCAGACAGCCTACGAGGCCATGATTAATGCTAGGGGTGCCAAGCACACTACTGCCGCTGTTAAGAGCAAGACGCGCTCTGTCTGGACTCCTAAGTTCTCGACGACACAACCTGCTGCCTCGACACAACTTGCGCACATTACTGCCCTGGCGCAACCTAAGGGAAACATCCTTTTGGCTAACTCCTCTACTTCTTCGATTCTGAAATCGAAGGAGGCTTCGTCTCGACACACCGCTGTCCAAATCAAAGAAAAGTTCCCTTTGGCCTTTTCCTCCATGGCGTAACCTATGCCTATTCCTACTGTGGCGCAACCTGCGCATATTACTGCCCTGGCACAACCTAAGGGTAACAGCCTTTGGCTAACCCCTCCACTTCTCCAATTCTGAAATTGAAGGAGACTTCGTCTCGACACACTGCTGGACAAAACAAAGGAAGAGCTCTTTAGCCTTTTCTTCCCTGGCGCAACCTGTGCCTGCTCCTGCTCCGGTGCAACTTACGCATATTTCTGCACTGGCGCAACCTGTGCCTATTCCTGCTCTAGCGCAACCTGTGCATATTTCTGCATTGGTGCAACGTAAAGAGAAATACTGTTTAGTGGTTCCCTCTTCGTCATCAAGTCAGAAACTTACTGGAAAATCATTAAATCAAGGAAAACGCTCTTTGGCTTTTCCTCATTCTGCTCGAGTCGTTGACTGGGTGGAAAGTACTGCTGATTGCGCTTTTGCGCCTCTCAGCACAAAAGTGGATTCAGATAGAAATCCTACTTTCCTTAACAGAGACAACCAAATCTCTGTCAGGAAAATGGGTTCTATTCAGAATGAACTTTCCACGTAAAAGGGTATTATGCCTACTCCAAAGAGGACAGGACAAGATCTACCGACCCTACGTATCTCAAGATCCCGACAAGACAAACTGCTAGTATCTCAAGTAGATGCACAAGTAGCACCCCCTGTCAGACTTGCACACCTATATCAAGATGTGCCAATTAGGGTCGACTTCAGGAAAACACAAAATGTATCAAGCGCAACCTGCACCAGTTGCTAACTTGCACCAGAGGAAGAATTCTGAGGTGAAAAATCCTATGACTTATGCTAACCAGCTTAGCACGTCTTTGTACACTCAAGGTACGGAACACCTCAAGAACAGGAACCATGTCCCGAATATCATTAAGGACAGCATTCCTGCAACTTCTTCTAGTCCTGTTAGTGATCTCCGTGAACTCTTGATACAGAAGCGGAAGGTTGCAAATCCATCCTTCCAGCGATGGTCCAACAACAATAACATCATTGTAATCACCACCATGAAGTTGTCATCAAATGTTGCTGTCAGTCAGCTAAATGGTCTGTTTTTGACCGTTTGAATTATGTTCAGACTCCTGAACCTATCCTAGTGGACGAAGATGAACTACTCTATGCTCCTGTCAACATGGCATCTCGGAGCACTGGGGGTGGAAAACGTTCAAGACGTAATGCATCCCGCAATCCCAGTCAACTGTACTTAGATCGGATTCATGAATCCGGCGAAGGAGTATACCAATATACTAGATCAAGAAATCGAGATACAATCGGTCAAAGGAATCTTCCTTTTAACCAAGATTCTCTCAGTCAACAGGACACCCCTATCACTTATTCTGGGGATGATTCCTTATATGACTTTGATGCTGATAGTGAAAGTTCCGAAAAGACCATCTTGTCCACTAGCTCGTCTTCAATAGCTAGAGAAGTGACTGCTTATGTCGCCACAGAAGATCAAAATGCTTCCAGTTCTAACAATCAAGAGCAAAGAATTGCTGCTTTGGAGGCTAGTTTGAAGAACATGGCTGAGATGATGACATGCATGCATGCTGTGATTATGACACAACATACAGTTCCACCGGTCGCGAATCTGATTTCGACTCAGGAACCTGTAACAACATCAGCTCACATCAATATTGATCTGGGGGTAGTCTTCTCACACCGCTTCCATTTCTGCGCAGGCTATTCCAAGTCAATCTGGTGCCGGTAGTGGTACTTATCATGCAGTACCCCCTCCTAACATATCAAATCAATTCACTGCTCCACAATCATCGAAAAATACTAATGAGGCCGTAAAACTTTTACGTACTCAATTCGAAGCTTTCAAACAGAAAGACGGCTTGCAGAAGCTTGGGATCAAACAACCCTATCCCATAGAATGGAAAGAAGTCCAATTTCCTCCTAAATACAAATTCCTACTATTATGCTGTTTGATGGCAACACATCTCCAAGTCAATACCTCAATCACTTTGAAGTAATGACTGATCAACTTCAACCAAATGATGCTCTTCTTACTAGAGTATTTGTCGGCTGTTTAGCTGGTGCAGCATATGACTGGTATCGTAGTTTACCAGATGGTTGTATAACCTCTTTCTCTGGCTTTAAACAAATGTTCTTGGAATGATTTTATGAGGGAACCAACGACATGACTGTCTGCTCTCATCAAAATCAAACAACGACATAGTGAAACTACTGAACGTTTCATTGAACGATGCCGCCGTGAAGCACTCAAAATGCCTTCGGAACTCCAGATGCTTTGACTATAGACACTTGCAAATCAAATGTTGCCTATAATAGCATGTGGACGGGATCAACACAGTTTCAGGACTGGCCTTCCTTTATAGTGAACGCCAAAGCAGAAGAGAGCGCTGACAAGTTCAAACAATTAGGTATTCAAATGCCTAATCTTGACAAAGATGAACACGCTACACAAATAATAGTGGCCATCAGAACAATCGCAAGAGCAAGGAGACTTTGGCTATTGATCTCAAAGACAAAGAAGCTCTAGCTATCAATGTAAGTCAGCCAACATCTACCCCAACAGCACCACCACAAAGGGCACCACGTCCAAAAGAAGAATACTCTTTTGATGGAGATGATATCATGAGTATCTTTGATTGTCTAGCAATAAACTTCGACTGCCAGAAGCAAAATGGCCAGAGGAAGTTGGTAAGACTGACCATCCTAAATATTGTGTTTACCATAGATTTATTGGACATCCAACTCGAGCATGCTATGTGCTCAAGGGTAAAATTCAGGAGATGGTCAATTCCGCCACTCTCCAACAAGAGAAAACTGTAACAGCTAACGTCGTCTCTACAGTTTGGAGATTTTTCGACTTAACTTGTGCAGGACGGCGTCATCCCTATCCCGAGAACTACTCTGGATATTGTTAATCTTCCACCTGCACGAACTGATGGTCTTGTTCCTCTGTTTACTGATAAAGGAGAAATTATGTGGATCCATCCAGATCTAGTGGTTGACTTCGAAACACCGTCTTCCTCCACCAAGTCTAAGAAGGCCACTAAATATAAATCATGTATGATTTCGTTGGGTGAACATTGTCTTCCACCTCTAACTGCTACCTTCATCTCGGCAGCAGATAATTCTTCTTCTTCTTCCCCCTGCTGAGACAACATTATCAAAGTTAGAAGCCAAATATCAACCAGCTTTCCATCTGTATAGTCCACACTCTCGTGAACTAATGACGAAAATGGGATATGATCTACAAAAGGCCTCTGGTTTGAACTATGGAAAGGGATCTCCTATACCTCTTTCTCTATATTTTCTCACAACCAATCTCGGGTTGGTTTGGTTACATGACGAACTCTTCATCTTGTCAAAAGAAACCTTCAAGAAGCAAGACCCAGACAAAGAGTTGCAATATGGTGTCCTTCGAACCTGTATCCCAAGAAGAAGTCTTAACTGGTACTAGATCTGGGAAACCTTACCTAAGAGACTATTCAGAAGGACAAGAAAACCCTGCTCTAGCTCTGGAGGCTCCTCAAGTATCATCTTCTCCTGCTGTCAATGTTCCATCAGCTTCATCACCTCCAGTAGAACCAACTCTTCCCAAACCGACGACAACCGACAAAGGAAAACAGCCTGTCCGTTTTGATAAAGTATTGAAGAAGACTCCAACTTTGGGACTCGAGAAGCCGTATAACTTTGATATATTGGCCCAGCTTGCTAATACCTCGACAAGATTGTCAATTTTTGAGCTACTCCGTCTTTCAAAAGAAACTCGAGAGACATTGAGTGAAGCTATGATGTAAGCTGATACTTGTCTAACATTCCTCAAGAAGCCAGAGGAAGAGCCTATAACATGCCTTCATTGTCACAGTGTAATGGAACTTATACCCAACATCACCTTTACACAAGATGATATGCTGTTGGAAGATAATCGTCATGACCGACCCTTCTACTTCACGGGATATGTCGATACCATGAAGGTCGATCGCATTTTGATCGATCCTGGGTCTGCACTTAGCATCATGCCAAAGACTCTACTAGATACATTAAAGATTCCTGTACACAATCTTTCAACAACCATCACGACAATCTTAGGATTCAATTCTGGAAGAAGTGAACCTCTGGAAAAGATTCGTCTGAAGGTTTAAATAGGCAATCTTCGTACAAAGGTTACTTTCTACGTGATCGATAATCATGGCTCTTATAATGCTTTGCTGGGAAGACCCTTTCTGCATGAGCATAACATTGTACCATCCACTCTACATCAATGCTTCAAATATGTAGATGTCAATGGAGAGGTTCAGAAGGAAGTAGCCGACTTAAATCCTTTCAGGGGCATTGAAGCGTATTGTACTGACTCTCGGATGTACAAGGAAGAGTTCATGAAGGTTGTATTGGCGATAGATAGTGAGGAAGATCAGAAAGATACTTCAAAAGATGTTCTCATAATCCCCGTCAAAGGACGTACTACTCGTCCCTCTTTTCTCAGACGTTGACTGTACATCTTTACTCTCATAACAAACAACCTCCTGTTGTAGAAAGGGAACAAAAGGAGATCACCCCTTCTGAGCCTCTGGTTATCGACCTTCGTCGTAACAAACCTTCTCCTTCTCCTTCTCCTCCTCTGGTTATCAACCTTACTAAGCCTTCTGTTAAGGCTAAGAATCCTCCTTCTCCTCCTCTGGTTGTCAACCTTACTAAGCCTTCTGTTAAGGCTAAGAATCATGTTGTAAATGATGATGTACAAATCAATAAAATAGCATCTCCTTTACAGTATACTGATGTTCTTTATTATACTTGATGTTATTTAGAAATGTTAGATAACTTCGAACCACTTACCATAGGAGCAGTTCAAGCTTCCCAAAACGAAGTATTGCTCGAACCAATGCAGGACTCATTCTTCTTAGTTCCCTCCAGAAAGAAAGATGAACTTCCTATACTTTTTAGTAAAGGAACAGAACAGAAGATCATGTCCGATAGTGAAGAAGAAAATCACGATAACGGAAGACTTCAACTACGCCGTTATAGTCAACAATCAAGAGATATCATTCAAAAGATGGGCTATAATTTTAAAGCTGGTCTCAATGGCGGTAAAGGAAGGCGAACTCCTATTCGTATTCCTGCTCCAAAAGGAAAAATCACAACAATACTACAGCAAAATGAAGCGGGGACTGGGTTATACTTCGCCAATACCGACTCCAGAAGCTTCCGAATCCGAAAAAGAACGATCTAACTCTTCTGATTTGTTTCATGGGACTCAGACACCAGTGTAGGGCACGTCCATCGAGTGACTCTATCTTCCAATATGGTAATTGCCGAATTCTCGGAAGACGACGAAGATTTTGCCGAAGTCTCTGAATCTGATCCTTGGGCACAAAGGATGGATACTCAATGGGAGCTTCGCTTCGAGCAACGTGAGCCACCTACCGAAGATCAGTTGGTTCAAGTCGACGTTGGAGATGAAATCTCCTCAAGACCAATAGTTGTCAGCAAAAGCCTCCCTGAAGCAGATAAACAAGAACTGATCCAACTTATTAGGAAATACATTGATGTATTCGCTTGGAGCTATGAAGACATGGCGGGATTAGATCCTCAGATCGCTATCCATAAGCTCAACATTCTGCCGAATGCGAAGCCAGTCAAGCAGCAACAGCGTCGATTTCGACCTGACATGATGGACGCCATAGAAGCTGAAATCAAGAAGCTCGTTGCCTGTGGCTTCATCAGAGAAGAACAACATCCAGACTGGGTAGCTAATGTTGTCCAGGTCCGAGTCTGCATCGACTTCAGATACCTTAATGAAGCTTGTCCTAAAGACGAATTTTTTCTTCCAATCACTGATGTCATGATCGACAAAACTTACGGATTTGAACATTATCTTTATGGATGGATTTTT